>CM073130.1:4603321-4908321 GCA_037039145.1 Fundulus diaphanus | reverse complement strand
TCTCAACATAATAGTCATTAAAATGATTAGCAATATCACCTGGCTTTGTGAGAACAAATCCATTTGATTCAACAAAGGGTGTGCACACAGTTGTCTTCCGACCCATGATTTAATTTAAAACATTCCATATTCCTCTACTATCGTGCCTCGCTTCATATAACCTTTGTTTAAAGTACAGTGAACCCTCGCTATATCGCGGTTCACCTTTCACGGTCTCGCTGCTTCACGGATTTGCATTGTGCACTGTGTTCTGCATTCTGATTGGCTAAACAGTCTCTCCGCTTCTTCTCTATCTGCGTGTCAATAACATTGCGGTTTAATATGTACACGTACGTAAAACAGCTTGCCAAATTTAAGTTAGCAATTTCTCTTGCAATTTCAAGTTTCTCTAAAACCCATAATGTCGACAAAACGTTCTGCACCGACAAAGGCACTTGCCTTGGTCGCTTAATGGTTCACTTAATCGATGGTGGCATGTTTATAAGAATCTTTTTGCCCAGAAGAAAAAAGAACGACAACAACTACCGATAACTATGTTCTTCTCTCGAAAAAAACACACCTGCACCGCGGGCTTTAGAGGAAAAAAAACGCTACAGAGCGGTGTCAGGATGCAGCGGCTCAGTCAGAAGAGCAGTGAAAATGCTGATCTCCGCAATTTGAAGCCTTCAGTTCAAATTGATGATTAAAATTATTATTTTATATTACAGTAGTTACAATAAAACGTTTATACAGTGCTTTTATTTGTTAAACAAATGGCTTTGTTATTTGGTTTTAATGATTTATGGAGTATTTCATTGTTTAATAATTGTAAAAAAAATAAAGGTTACTACTTCACGGATTTCGCCTATCACGGGTTCTTTTTGGAACGTAACACCCGCGAAAAACGAGGGTTCACTGTAGTCATTTTTTCTTACCTTATTTAATTTTGTGACTTGATTACGTAGAGAACAGTATTTCTGCCTGTCATCAATAGATCCAGAAAGCACAAAGACTTTTTTAGCCAAATCTCTCTCTACCATTAGCGTCCTAAGACTAAGGTCAAGCCAAGGGGCAGACCTATTTTTGACAACAAACTTTTTTAAGGGAGCATATTTGTTTACAGCATCCATAAACATTGACATCAATAAATCCAGTGCCGCTTCAGGGTTATGCTCACTACAAACCATATCCCAAACCATATGCTCACTACAAACCATATTGCATTTGCAATTTCACTTATAAACCTTCATTAAATCGCTTATAGGACCGTGTTAAAATGATTTTAGCTTTAGGTTTTGGAGTCTTTGTTTTTCTAGTAATAGCTATTATATTATGGTCACTAAAACCTACAGGCACAAAGATTGCCTTAGAGCACTGCAGGGCAGCATTTGTGTAGATGTGGTCAATGTCATGGTGCAGTTTTTGGCCTGCCTGTCTCCCCATGAACTTTCCAGCACTCTCCATCTCTCATGCAGCCCAGTTTTCACGCCACCTTCTCATCAGTTCCACCTGCCGTTCCTAATCAAGCCCGGACTCAGTTCACCTGCCATCCTCCCTACATAAGCTCCCTTCAGTCTGCTCTCCCCTGCCGGATCGTCTTCACCCAAACCTCGTCTGCCAGTCAGAGTTTTCCACGTCTGCCAGTCAGAGCTTCCCACAGTCTTCACATGACAGCGTCTGCAATCTTCACCTGCGTTTGTTCCTCGTCCTCGCCTTTGCCTCACGTCTGCCTGCTTCCCATGTCTGCCAAGCCTCTGCTCCCTTCATCTGCCAAGCCTCTGCTCCCTTCACCTGCCAAGCCTCAGCTCCACCGTCCATCATCACACGCCTGTTCCAGTCTGGTACAGCCTCTGGTTCTCCATTCCATTATTCAACCCCTCAATAAAAACTCTTAAGCGTGGCTCTGTGTGTGGCTGAATTCGGGTTCAACAGTATGTTTCCTGACAGTCAATGCATGTCCCAGAAATAATTCCATCACTACCAATATTTATTCTTGTGGGGACTTCAACAATTTGAGACAGACTACACGCACTCAATATAGAGAGTAACTTTTTCCTGTTGGGACAAGACTGCACCAACCAGTCAACATTTGCATCACCCAGCAGATAAATCTCTCTCTCATTAATCAAAGGGAAAACTTCCTTAAATAACTTGGTTGGGATTGGGTCTAACATACAAGTTGTCTAAAGCAACCAGGAAGTGACACCATCAACAAAGCCCATCAATTTGTGAATGGAAAGAAATAACATTGCTGCCATCTGCTGGGCATTTCTGTTATACCGAGGAAATTAAAAGGGGGACAGACTTTTTAAGGTTTGATACAGCATTCTCTGATAAAGATCTACCATAATGAAACCTTCTTTTGGGGGTGGCGAACTCAAATAAATTGAATTCAAAGATTATTAATAAATGGTCAGATAGGACAGGACTGTGAGGAAATACTGTTCTTTACAATCAATGCCATAAGTCAGTGCAAGGTCCAAAGTAGGAAGGCAAGAATGTGTCAGTTTATGGACAGTTTTAGCAAAACCAACTGAATCTAGGATAGTATTAAAGGCCACATTAAGGTTATCACATACAGTGTCTACACAAATATTAAAACCCCCCACTATGATAACCTTATCATTGTTTAACACTGAATCAGAAAAGAAGTCTGAGAACTGATCTAAAAACTGAGAGTAAGGGCCTGGTGGATTTTAGGATAACTTACAGATTGAAGTAACACTAAATTTAGTGGACTCCAACTGGCATAATCAGGTGTCATTACCGCCAGCGTGAATAACAATCTTATTGTATTTACACATATCCTTAGCCAGCAGTTTCAGGTAGGATTTGATATCTCCCGTTCTGGTCCCTGGGAGGCATTTGACTATGGTCCCTGGAGTCTCTAATGCCACGTTTCTGACTATGGAGCTGCCAATTACCAGAGTCGGCTTCTCAGTGGATATGTCGCTGAGTGGGGAAAATCTGTCAGAAGTGCAGACAGGTTGGTGGTGACCTTGGGGCTGGAATCTAGAGCAATGCTTCCTGCTTATTGTCACCCAGCTGGTCTGGTTACCCAGCTGCTCGGGTACTGCTGGGGGACTGCTACGTGAAGCTAATCTCTGTGGCTCCACGCTGGCTAAGAGGTGGCTATCTGATGTTTTTTCAACAGCATGGAGCCGGGCCGCCAATTCTGACACCCTCACTACAAAAATACTACATTTATTACATGCACATTGTTGTGCAATTATACACTCTTTAAAGTTATTTAATGTTTCATAAATAACCCTCTGTCTGTTAAGTATTGTCTGGTGATGATCAGCTCTTAAGCTGATATCAAGACAATGGTTGAAAGGGATGAATTCGAGCACTAGCGATCTTTTAACAGCAAAAACCTGCACACACATAGAATAAAGAGTGACAACTTCTTTTCAAGTCCAAGAATTTAATAACAGAAATAATATGAACCTCCAGAGAACATCACTATGTAATGCTGTTTATCTGAATTAACACAATATTTCGATTAACAAATCCTCTCTACTAGGCTAGTGAAACTTAACTAAACTACCAAGCAAAATGAAGATAAAAGGAAGCTAAGCTACGGAACTATTTACATGCAAAAACAAAAAAAAAGACAAAACAAAAGTGGTTGATCATAATCAGAATACTTCAGTGAATCCTTGTTCACTACAGACCTGATTTCAAAAGCATGGAATGGAGTTAAAAACATTTGCCATGTGTTTCAATCCATTCACAATGCAAAGCCCAAGTAAAACAAAACATTATTTGATGAAATAACATTCTGAGGACCGGTTTGTCCTGTAAAATCATTTAATTCAGGATCGCTTGCCTTTGTTTATGCGATTGTACCTCCGGAAGCTAGAGGTCGCTACAGCGATCCTCGCTAACCTGGTTAGCTAAGTCCAATGTTCCCCCTAATTTTTCATGTGTCTGAGCAAACACACAAACTTTATGAGCGATCTCTTGACCTCTGTGAGCAACATCGTGCACACTGAGGCTACATTACGGCTGTCCGACACCTGAGATTATATCAAGCTACGTGGCTTACTAAAAGAATCAAGTTACAGCAATGATTTCTGTTAGATTACTTAGTTTAGATAAAACTGATCTAGCCAGATTACATGAAAAAGACAAAAATCTTGTCATATTTTCATTTCAGAGTAGGGGTCCTGATAAGGAACAACTGAGAGATGTGCATATCTTTCAGAGTTCCAATTTTATTGCCATTAAATTGTTTACATTTTCTGCAGTGAGATTTTGCACCAGCATGTAGTTCTGCGTGCAGCCTCTCTTCTGTCAGTCTGCTCCAGGGCAGCTGTGGCTACTAACATAGCTCACCACCGTCAGGGTGTGAATGTGTGCATGAATGGGTGAATGACTGACCAGTGTAAAACGCTTTGGGGTCTACAGATGATTTATTTAAATATTCTCAGCCACACATCGCTTTTCTAACACAAGGGAACGTTCTCAGTTCTGAACAATTTCTTTGTGCTGCTCTTTGTTTTTATGCCAACGGCAGCTTTTTAATAACGTAGGAGACGCAGAAAATCTTTCAGAGGCAGCTGTATGTCGTACTGTCAGGAATGTTACTGTTTCACTCAGTTATAGTTTAAAGGTGTTCCATAGTCATAGACCCACAAGATTAATAACAGAACTTTACAGAATGAAAGCAATATCAAATTTGTCAAATTTTGGCAATTCCAGCTCTACTTTTCTATTGATTTATTTTAGTTTCCGTTCACCTATTTTCCCCCCAACACCGTTAGGACCGCTGCACATTTCCTCACTTAAATAACACTATCTTTACTTCAGCTGGAATTATACATATAGCCTATATGATTAATATAAAGTGAGGTTGTCACAAGACAGTTAATGTCAACTCATTTGTAGAAGGATGGGTGAACAATGCTTGCAAAGAGATGAACATAGCAGTTATTCAATAACTCACACCATCCTATCATTACTTGCATTTGTTGAATATAGCCAATTAATGCTTTAGTTGAGCACTTTTAAACATAAAAATCTTATAACTTAACCTTACTTGATTAAACTGTATTTTCATACTTGGTCATCATTTGCTGCCCTGTCCTTTCAATGCCTTTCCTAATCAATGCGCCCCCCAAAATGCCTCCTTTTTGTGTTGACTGAGTGAAGTGTGAGAAAATAGCTTTAATTTTCCATCAAATAATTCTCACAGCATTCTCTGCCACCAACTTGCTCTTTCTGCAGCAACAGCATCGTTTCTTATGGTTTAATGTTCTTCATATACCTTCATTAAAGATTTCTAATTCCACTTGTGGGAAATGCGCACTTCAAAGTTCCTGCCGTTGCCATGGTGAATCAGGTTAACTGCGATCCATTGATCAGGGCTTTTTTTATGCTCCTGCTCGCATTCAACTCATGGTTGATCGGACGCTGTGTTTAGTTACCTGACTGATATCGGGTGTTCTATAACTGGAAACGCTGAGTATGACAGAGTGAGGTAGAGCTACTAAGAGCAGCAGCTTTCTACTGCGGGTGGACCTGCCATTTTCTCTTTAACGGAGTCCAGAACAAAGAGGCACATCGCAACCTGCCCAACTAATAAAGACCTCTGCTCCACCCACCAATCAGCGGTGCGCTCAGATCAGCACCTGGCGCTCACAGAGCGAGACCGTGAAAAACCGTCTCACCAGAGTTGCAAAATTGTACAAAATAACTTTATTATTATTTATTTTTATACAGTTTAGCTTGGATTTTATTTTCTGCGCAGCTTAAATTGGCTGTGCGCACTGAAGCCAGATGCTGTGCGCGATTGCGCACGCGCGCAGCTTAGAGGGAACACTGGCTAAGTCTATAGTTATCAAAATTGCCTTGAAAACCGGCATTAATATACCATATTGATGCGGGAATAAGGCTCATAACACCATCGACGGATGGCGAAGCAGAACAGTTACGCTTTATGCTTTAAAAAAAACTCCTTTTGGCTAATAGCAGTTTGGCTAGCGCGAGCTACCGGTTAGCCCTTTTGTTCTAAACACCATGGGTTCCAAAGGTTTACAAATCGTTTCCCAATAAACCTTTTAACTTCACCCTCATCTCGCTGCCCAACCTGTTGATGCCTCATGTGTGAGTTTTGTCCACTTTGGTCGTTCACGGAAGGAGCGTTGAAGGAGGAAATTGTTGGTTTGCCTCTTGGCAGGCTAGCGTTAGCCTTGCAGCAGCATGTGGCTAACGGGGTGGTCTGGATAGCTTGGAGGCCACGTTCTTTGACCGGGATGCAGTCCGATTTGAGCAGGGGTTTTTCCTCAGAATTCCACAGCTGTCCGCTCCATCTGGGTTCGCTCCCCTGTATAGGCTGAGAAGAAATACACAGAGCTGTTTCGCATGCAGGATCTTTGCTCCTGCTACCGGTGATGACGTTAAAACAGCAAACTTAGCTCTGTATTTGCGCGGACATGTTGTTTGTCCGGATTCAGTCAGGTCCTCTGCTGAAACAGGCAGTCGGGTCTAGCAGACCCTGGATCAAGCGTGGCTGGTCCAGGCAATCTTTCAGATGTCCCAGCAGATGAGGCCATATGGCCCCATGGTTCAGGCCTTCTCCCTTGTCCTGGAGAGGTGGTCTGTGCAGCTGCTGAAGAGGTCGGCAGAAGAGAGCTGAAGAGAAGAGCTGGGTCTGTCTCTGTGGGAGGAAGGTTTTATAGTAAGGACCCCTGGTGAGAGAAGGGCCCTGGGGAGGAGAGAGGGAGAGAGGCCGTCTTTCCGGCCATGTCTGCAGCAGGACAGAATTCCTGTTGCCTTCCCCATACCACAGTTCAGAATTCAATCCGAGATCAATTATTCATCATGGCGTTATTGCATAACATTCTCCCCTTTAAATCAGAAACTGGCAGATCCAATTCTCCATTTTCGGATTTACCAAAAGTCCATACGCCATGATCTGGAATGATAAAAGTCACTAGGGGTTCCTGTGGACGAGAGGACAGTCATTGAAAGTTCAGTTCCATTGGAAAGCGTGTCTCTTGGAAGGATTGAGGCATGTTGGGCAGTGAGCTGTCCCTAACTATAAAATATTCAGACATCCATCCCTTGGATGTGCCACAAATATTTAGACATACACACCAAAATTCCAAAATGAGGGAAAAAAACAAACAACAAAAACAAAACAAATTCTAAACACCGTGGTAAACTGATGGTTAACCTCCACTTCTTAAGTCTTAGAACAGTAAGAAAGGGTTAAAACAGAATAAACCATGCTAGAAATTATTTTTGACCTTATCAAGCTGAGGCATGATAAGTTGCGTGGTTTCTTTGGACTCGATCAGCTCGGCGTCTAATCTTGTTAAACATGCGACAAACTCGGTGAGAAAATCTCTGCAGATACTTTCAAAGTTTTCCTTTGTGATCATTTCTTTGGAATGGTTCCACCTTTTACCAATATGACCTTGGGATCTTGCATTGTAAAAGAGTTGACCATCTTCTGGCTGCCTAGGCTTTCGTGGCAGCCTGGCTCCAAACCTTTCGGTCTGCTGGATCACTGGAGAACTGACTTTGTGTCTTTTCTTAGGCCTGTTTCCTGTCTGAATGTTTAAAACTCTACGCTTGCTTTGTTTCGTGTCACATTTTAAACGAGTGTTCCAAACAAGCTGGGCATATCTGCGGATTTCGTGCATGGAAAAGTTACTTTCCTTGCAATGCATGGTCACTTCATAACGTACGCTGTCATGTAAATTATGAAGGAACAGGGACTTAAAAATTGGGTCCTCTTCAGGACCTGGAGAATTACATCCCTGAGAATAAACGTTCCTTAAACGATAGTAATAATCTCTGGGTGTTTCATTTTCCTGTTGAATGACGCTGAAAGCGTCAAGAGTTATGGAAGCCTGATCCCTGTACACAGAATATTCTTCTCTTAAAGCTTTGCAAAGAGCTGAATAACTGTCACGAATCTCTGGAGGAAGAGCTTTAATGAAAACATGAACGCTTCTAGCCGTTGTTTTCCAAATAAGCTTTAGTTTCTCACGAGATGAGGGAAATGGCAGGTCAAAGAGACAGCGTTCGACTTCCTGCAGATAATTATGAATGTTGTAATCATGATTATCTGGGTCGAACTGTTCTATGTCCTGAGCAAGGGACTCAAGTTGGCGAAAACGGAAACCGTAATTATGAGGTGGCCCTGGACCACCTGGGGAGTCAAATCTGTTATGTTCGTGACCTGCTGGAGGTCTGTGAACTAACTTTTGATGTAAGGAAAAATGTTCCCGATCTAATTGAGAGTTTTCCAAGGTGTGAACTCTGACATGTGGTGGGGTTTGGTGTGGTCACCATGTGTGCCTCTTCTGGCCCTTAGGGGGCGGCACAGAGTCAGGACAGGTGGTGGTATGAGTCAGGTGTGATGGCTGCTCATCCCTCCAATCTGAACCACCTGTGTCTGCAGAGTTGGTTACCTGGTACTCTTTGGGGCTGTCCACTGCAGCAGGATGAAGCAGGGCTTCATCACGGACAGTCTGACTTCCAGCATCTCCCACGGAGTCTGTGGAAGTACTTCCTGTAAACTAAAAATTTAGAGGTTCTGTTCTAAATTTTGGCAAGACTGGTTCTGTTCTAGGTGCTGCGTTAGAAACTGCAGAGCTGTTCTGTGATTCCAGCTCCTGCAATGATTCAACCTGCTGAGGTTGATCGTGTGAAGATTTCACCTGAATGATGGGGGACTCACTTCTCTGGTGAGATGCAGCCTCGCTGACATCAGGAGCTTTGAGGTCCTTGGTGTCAGCATCAGCTTCCTCCATCCTCACCTCGACCTTTGAGAGGTCCTGTTTGGCAGCACTCACTCTGTCCAAGACAATCTGATGCTCAACATGTAACTGAAGATGTTGTTCATCTTCTAGTTGTGACTTACGCTGATATAACAATGTAAGTTGTCCCACAACCTCTTGAATCCGAGTCCTTTTGGTCGGATTCTGAATGAAGTTAATTAGTTCCTTAATCTTTTTATCGCATGCAGCAAGGTTAAGACTGTTTAAATTAACTCATCTGCAGATAAGTTGATGAGGTTGGCAACAACAACCTTCTGCCTCTCTATGTCTGCTTCGTCCACCACAGGTGTAGCTTCAGATGTGAGACGTTCTGGCTCCATCTTGCTAACACAAAACAAACACAGGTTATGACAAAACTTTCAAAATAACATAAGATCCAGTCGGTGCACGCTTAGCTATGCTTTTATGTTTAAACATACATTTTGCAGATACTTATTTGTGTGTGTAGAACCCGGTGCGCAAGTTGACTGGTCAACGTGCGACTTATGACGACACTATTCTTTCCGTGTTAAGAACACTAAACCTTTAGGACTTACGAGCTCTGTAGCGACTGCTTACCTTTCTTTAGGGTTTACTAGCTTTTGCGCAAGGCTTCACCTTTTAAGGAATTACTAGCTTTTTAGCTTATGCTTCTCACCTTTCTTCTAAGGGAAATTAGCACTTTTAGCTTTAAGAGCATCATCCCCCTTTCCACAAATAGGGTGACACCTCAGATTAACTAGGAGTTAAATCTGGAGACGAATACGTTCTACACAACACAAGTAAGCTTTTAAAATGTCTTGTTAGACAAATATGCAAAGCATCTTAGGTTAGATATTTGAGCATCTAACTTTCATGGACTGGAAGTTGATTTTGAAAGCGCATAACTGTGGACTTTTCATTTAAGGCTTGTGGTTTAAGCAAACATGAGGATAAGTCACAGCATCTGGAGACAGATGTGCAACAAAATTTGGTTCAGTCAGTAAGATTAACTTTACAGTTAAATCCACTCTGAGACTGTTGGTTATACCAGATACCTTGATTGATTCAAGCATCTGAATTTAAGCTCTTTATAGTAAAGTTTATTATCACTAGCTGAGAAAATTTTTAGTTAACTTTTATTTTCCTAAAAGTCTAAAAATGTCAGGTGATATTCTGATGTGTGCGCAGTTTAAGCTGTATTTACGAAGGCCCGCCTCTGGGACGCCAAATATGTGTTGTGCAATTATACACTGTTTAAAGTTATTTAATGTTTCATAAATAACCCTCTGTCTGTTAAGTATTGTCTGGTGATGATCAACTCTTAAGCTGATATCAAGACAATGGTTGAAAGGGATGAATTCGAGCACTAGCGATCTTTTAACAGCAGAACACCGTGGGTTCCAAAGGTTTACAAATCGTTTCCCAATAAACCTTTTAACTTCACCCTCATCTCGCTGCCCAACCTGTTGATGCCTCATGTGTGAGTTTTGAAGGAGGAAATTGTTGGTTTGCCTCTTGGCAGGCTAGCGTTAGCCTTGCAGCAGCATGTGGCTAACGGCGTGGTCTGGATAGCTTGCAGGCCACGTTCTTTGACCGGGATGCAGTCCGATTTGAGCAGGGGTTTTTCCTCAGAATTCCACAGCTGTCCGCTCCATCTGGGTTCGCTCCCCTGTATAGGCTGAGAAGAAATACACAGAGCTGTTTTGCATGCAGGATCTTTGCTCCTGCTACCGGTGATGACGTTAAAACAGCAAACTTAGCTCTGTATTTGCGCGGACATGTTTGTCCGGATTCAGTCAGGTCCTCTGCTGAAACAGGCAGTTGCCTAGCAGACCCTGGATCAAGCGTGGCTGGTCCAGGCAATCTTTCAGATGTCCCAGCAGATGAGGCCATATGGCCCCATGGTTCAGGCCTTCTCCCTTGTCCTGGAGAGGTGGTCTGTGCAGCTGCTGAAGAGGTCGGCAGAAGAGAGCTGAAGAGAAGAACTGGGTCTGTCTCTGTGGGAGGAAGGTTTTATAGTAAGGACCCCTGGTGAGAAGGGCCCTGGGGAGGAGAGAGACCGTCCTTCCGGCCATGTCTGCAGCAGGACAGAATTCCTGTTGCCTTCCCCATACCACAGTTCAGAATTCAATCCGAGATCAATTATTCATCATGGCATTATTGCATAACATGTTTTTTTTTTCTCTAAAATGTGCACTGGCACTGATCGAACCATTGTGTGTGCAGGGCAAGACAGGCTCCATGCTTTAACTCAACATCAGGAGTAGAGAAAGCGCCAAATCAGCTTAGCGCATATATTCTTTAACCTATAAAAAATTATTTTGCTGCGATCAAAACTCAGCAGTATTGTACTTAAAAATCATCCTCGTAATTCTCGCCATGGCTAAGGCAAAAACCTACTCATAAAGCTCTAAATTTTAACTCTGTGAGGCAAACCTATGGATCAGTCTCGTCTCTCCTCTCTGCGTCACACACCCGCCCCATGCCACACAATTGCTGAGTGGACGGAGAGAAGATGTGCTTTATTTTCATTTATTTATACCAACAGGAGTAGAATAGAGTGGAGCCCTGCAGAACTGAGCAGGCAGAATAGGGTAGGACTGGTGTAAAAGGGGCCAAGGAGACATAACACCATCAGCTAAAGTTCTCCATCCTGTTTCTCTGGAGTCCGAATGAGTGACAAGATATGAACACTCCTTGTCAGTCTGCCTTTGTCTGTTTGACCTGTGCTGTCTTCTTGCCACCACACACTGGACCAGAGTGGTGCTGAAGTTTTCTTCAAAATTTCCCTATACATCATTAGGCTGAAACCCAAGGCTTGTAATTGAAAAGGTCTACTGTTAGCTTAAGTCATCATTTTTACATTCCTCTCTTTTTTCATATGCGTAAATGTCTCACTTTTGTATGTTTGGTATGAAGTTAATAGCTAGTATAGATATTCACAACTGGCATGAGGAATATTATGTTCTGATCCAAACGCTGACTGACGATGGCTGATTCTTGCTGCATTATTTCTTCCTTCATGGCAGTGGATCCAAAATGTCAGTTTTATGATCTGTCAACAATTGTCCCATCATGTTTGCCTTAAAACTTGCTGCTCCACCATGCACATCATCACAAAGTTTTCTCTGGATATTTTGACCTCATTTTTCATTCCTGGCAGAGCTTTCAGCAGATTTGTATTGAAGCATGAGAAGCTGCTCCACATATTGATTGTATCAGGATGTTTCACTGTTGGCATCACAAAGAACTTATAGTGTTCACGTTTTCCTCGCCAGACAAATGATTTTCCATATGCTGTCTTACTCACAGACATCTTTTCAGCTCTACCCACATATTTTTTATGGGAATGAAATCCATGCTTGACAAAAAGAAAATTACTTTGTTGACCCCCGTTCTAACGTATGTGGGGGTCTGCTTAGGGTCAGTGTTGCATTGCTTGTCCCCAAGCTTTAACCTGTGTGCTGATGTCTATAGAGGTTGCTTCAGAATTTTTACATTATGTCCCCTCATCATGACATGGCGGGTACAAGTCAGTACCTGGCATGCACCCAGAACCCCATTAATCAAGGGGTCCCGGACCGCGAAACGGTTAAATGGTACAGAATATGATTTTAATTGTAGCTTAATTTTAAATTGGCAATACTAACGTAGTATTAATAATATTATTTTAACATCACAATCATCACAAAATAGTCACCTTTTAACATAAAATCCATCTTAATAACTGTGGGAAAACAAGGATACTGATGCAACTGTGCAAGACATAAAACATTAATGCATAGAATGTGCTCTATAGACAGTCCCATGATCTTTCTGCTTTCAAAGATCATCAACACATTCTAATCCTTCAAGACCTATTTTCATTGTATTGACCAGGGGTGGTCCTACTGTGCATTTGGAAAAACATTGCTATATGTTGCATATTACTGGATTATTGTTCAGGCTTTTTGCTGGCCAGTTTAATTTCAAATCATTGATATTTTATTAGTTCAAGTTTACTTCTTCCTCCATCCAGGGCTGTACTATGTACTGGGAACACAGAGAAAGGTCATATTGGAATGAGCATTAGGAAATGCCCCCTATCCCCACAATGGTAAAAAGCTATTTCTTGCCACTTTGTTTCCATGGTAATGATGATGAGCTGGTTGGTGAGGAAGGGTGTGAGTCTGCTGCCTCCTGGGGACGTCTGCTGCCGCCAAATAAGACCTGGGCACTTTAACAATTCGTAAGTGTTGCAATCAATCAGACCTTAGGAGTTTCAATAAATCACTCATGTGAGTATGTGCCTGCATGCATGTAATGAAGACAGCGAGCGAGAGAATAAGGTGGAAAAATAGTGCGTCAGGGCTAATGCTCATATTGGCTGACACGAGGGAAAAAAGCTTTTAAAGCATTTAGCTTTAATTTCATTCAGGAGTGACATAATTTATTTTAATTAGATGTTTAGAGAGGAAAGTGCCAGTGTTGCTGAAACATTTGCAAGTCTGCCTGACGGGTACTTGTGAGGCTCGCACAGGGGAGAAGCAGAAAGGAATGGAAGCCTCTGCTGCCAAATCTCCTCCAGTATATGTGCGCCTAGCTCCACTCCTCACATCACAGAATACATTTGACTGCTTCCTTTCATTAAGAGGAAATTTAATTCATCAGATACTTTTCTAACTTTTGTTGTGTTCACAATAAAAGTTTAAGATAGAATGGTGATTTCTAAAAAAAAAAAAGAAAAAAAATCTCTCCCAAACTAAACGGCTGTTCCAGCTCAGTTCCACCAGTGTGTATTCGCAAAAACCTAAGCTCAAACCTAACGCCTTGTCTACTAATTGGGAAATCAATTACAGTTTTGTGTTTTGGCCTTTATCCACACAGAAACTCTGTTTTACATCACTCATAACGATTATTTCTGAAAACTCTGACCAAAGTGAAGATTTGAGAAAACACAGTCTTTGTGTTTGCATGTGTACATGGCAAAACAAAGTTTTAGTGTCCCATGCATCTTAGTTTTCTACAAATAGTGGGGCGCTGATATCACATGTGTTATTGTCATTGATTGTTATTGCTTTGGCCATGCAGCGGAGGGAAATAAATGTTATCAAAGAGATGCTGATTTTTACATTAGTTCAGACATTTTTGCTTGTTTTTTTTACAGCCCCAGCTGTTCCAATACGTTGAGGTGCAAAGGAGAAAGGGCGCTTGGAGGTCAAGTGTTTTACCCCAACTCTCCCTTCCATTATGAGGGTCCAAATGGTTGTTTTGAAGGACTCTGATTGGCTGACAAGTTTCAGCTTTGCGGTGCTCTGCCCTCCATGCATTTGGCATGTTTAAAACACTGCTCAGTGGCGTATTTGTGCAGCTTGGTGTGGTTAAAAACTTTTTAGAAAACTATCCCATGTGTACAATATTATTTTCAAAAACGATGTAGGGGTGATATTAATTTCATTCATATGTACAAGGCCTAAAACTGCTAACGTCTCCTGTTTTCAGCATCAAACTAAATTATTGACAGGGTGTCACACTGGTAATAAAACAGTTTATATGAGCCTGTGTTCTTTATTGCACAGAGAATGGATGGTTGTGGGAACATTACACAGAGTTGTATCCATTCTTGGCCTCAGCGCTGAGAGGGAGGCAGCCTCCCATGCAGCTGGTAGCCTCCCTTAATCCCTTCACATCCAAACACAAAAAGTCGCTTTAGCCAGGGTCAAAAAGATTATATCAAGGGCTATCCTCACCATTTATAATTTGACCATGGGGGTACCTAAGTTACAGTTTTGCTTTAACATGGATGAAGCAAAAAAAAAAAATTTATCTTTAATTTGGACAAAAATTAAACACAATATTTACAAAAAGGAAACTATTTTAATGGAGCTTTTTTATCTTGCTTTGTACTTTATTCGTGCTAAACGTAACTGTTCCACAGCACAAAGCACATCAGTTTAAAAATAAAACCTGTTGAAGCTGTCTTGCTTCCCCGGGTTCGTTAATTCGTTGTGCAGGACTTAAAAAAATACTTGCACTTCTTGTAATTAATTCCTCTCTCAGTTCCTCTTCAATAGATGCCATCCTCATGTCAAAAATCCTGCACTCACCTTTTACCAACATTTCGCCCTTTTGGAAACAAAATAAATTTTGTTCCAGAAACAACAGTAAAAAGCCGGCAAAAAGAGTCAATTCAACTGCAAAGGCTAATCTTTGGTGAAATAGGAAAAAAAACACTTCCTCGTATCCTGAATCCAAATCAAAATATTGTTAAAATGTATCATACCTGATATTTTCACGAGGTCCCTCAAAGGTTGCGTGAGCTCAACGTACCCACAATGTAGGTGTGACAGCAGCCATTTAGTCCCAAAACGATAACGTGTCATTCACGCGCTGTAGTTTGGGTTTGTTAGAACGCTTTGCTTGTTGCTGGAGGACACATTGATTGTTCCTGCGGAGAATAACACAGCCCAGGAAAGACATGTTCCTTGGCAAATTGCAATTTTATCTATACTAACCTTAAATGTAACTGGAACACATGAAAGTATTCCCACCTCCGTGGACCTTCAGCTGCTTAATGATGATCAGTACGTTCCCGGCCATGGTAACATATCAAACTCATGTCTAAAATAAACTTATCAGTTACATCACAGACAATTTAAAAGGTATTAGTATAATTTCAAAACAGCAAACCTGCACGCTGGTAGGAGCCCAATCAGTTGCCTGAAGGGAACGTTTAACCATGCCCCTAATTCTTTTACCTGGTGCTCAACATGGAGAGAAAGAGAAATATGTGAAATCGTTTCATCCGACATCATATATCGTTATAAATTGTTCAGCAGTAGCAGCTGCCAAACGCTCAGGTGCCACATACATATTCCTAGAAATGACTGTCTGTGTTTTACCTTAAAGAATCTTGATACCAGTCTGTGTGGTTCCTGTCGTAGAACAGAGTGACGTGTGGCGGGTCAGGTGGGAGGAAGAGCAGGAACCCAGACGTTGCATCTTCGCTGGAGAGAACACCAGTTGTAGCAGGCTCTGTTCACAGTCCTCCATAGTGTCATGGTTGGCTTTATGTATTTTGCCCACATGCAGAAGCACACTCGGGAGAAACAGGTGAAGTTTAAAGGTTTTATTTAAGAACCAGGTAACGGGAGGATTCTGCCTCAGCGGAGGCAGCGTCAGGTAACGGTCAGGGAGCAGGAAACCGGGTCGATCACTGGGGAAGAACGAGACAGAGGTTAACTGGTGAAAACGTGGAGAGGAACTGGTCTGACTGAGCTGGATCTGCTGCTGGACGCAAGCTTACCACCTGATGGACAGAAGGCCGACCGGGGAGGAAGCAGTGGGGACTCAGCGCTAGCCGTGCGATGTTGGCCACAGGTGTCCGGGAGACCAGTGGGTCGAAGGTGGGGTCGGGTCCGAGCAGCACCGGGGAATCCAGATGTCCAGGACAGCGAGAGGAACCAGGTGACTTTCCGGAGATGGCAGGGTTCCAGGGGAGGGGAACCGACTCAGGTGGAACCAGGAGGTTTGCAGGAGAGATCAACACCAGACGGAAGATGACGATGCTTGGAGCTCCTGCCACGAGAGACTTCACAGGGTCACAAGAGGAAGAGAGCTGACACGAGGAGGTACCTGGGAGACACAGAGGTGAGTGATTAGTTCCTCTGGGAAACACAGAGAACGAGAGGCCAAGGCTTGTCTGCATACCACGACGGTAACACTCTGGCATCCTCTCACTGTCTGCGTGGTGTTTAAGTAGTGCCTCCCGATGCCGCTCAACCGCCCGCAGGTGTGCGGGCTCCGCCCACCAGTCAACCCAGAACACCTGTGGAAAGAGTCTGAGGCTCGACGCCACACTGACCAGCAAACTGTCATCTGCTTCCACGTTCAGTAACCAACAGACCTGTAAATATATAAAGAATAGAGAAAAGGAGGCAATAGGCAAGCCTCCTCCTTGGAGTTAATTAAACTGAGGGGACACCTTCAGGGTTGAAGATCCAACTGCTGAAACATCACATGTTCACTTTTTATTTTACTCACTTTCTGTTTTGTTCCCTGTAATTGCAATTTAAATAACAGATCTTGTAATACCTTTTGTTTTTTTTATTTATTTTCTCTTCCTCTCCCCATCCTGAGCCACATTGGAAAATGATGTACCAAATGTTTTGTCCCAGTGAGCATAATCACAATCAGGCCTATAACGATTTAGTAATACTGAAGAAGATACACCTTTTAAGACTATTTCTCTAAATAATTCACCGCTGTTGTGGGTCCCAGTCAAATTTAGGAACCACTGCTGGGGTGTTAAGGGAGAATGCTGTATAACTGCATCTTCCAAGTAAGAAATTAGTAAAAAAAATAAAGTTACATCTGGCATGTGGAACATTCAAGCATTATTTTCAATATAATTTACAGCAGAAGAGGGCACACAATCATGTGTGCCTTTAGTCAAATTATCTAATTCAGAGAACGTGTTTACATGAAAAAAATACTTTGGGATCTGTCCTTTAATTTTTTCCAAATCATTTTTCGTTCCTGTTGATTTCTGCCACTCTGCAAAGTTTAACTTCTGTACTAAAATGATTCAAACCAATTACATTTTTCATACATTTTTCAACATCAGTAACGCCATCTGAGGATAACTGTAAAACTGATGCATGACTAGACACAGTGTTGATAAAATCTATTTAATCAGCAGAAGCTGTTAGTGGGCTAATTCCTGCTTTCTTTTGATCAACCAGGTTTAAGTCTAGTGTATTATATTCAAACTATGGCAGTCAATTAATTAAACGTTTTAATCGCACTTAGTCACATATTTTCCTTTTATTTCTGAAAGTATAAAAGCTCATTTGGGAATTTTAATATGCACTTTTGCAATAAATGACACTAGTTAAAATTATGCTTGTACAAAAATTATATATATACTTTTTTGTCTCCAGAATTGGAATGACAACATCCTGGTGCCATAAAATGATAAACTATAGCCAATAATGAGCTAAATCACAAATAATAATGCCCTGATGTTTACACAATGTATAAACAAATGTGTAAATATTTCCTGCTGAAATATTTTTTAACTCCTATACAAAGATATAATGGTATTAAGCATTTACATATACATTAATAAATTTTACATTTAGATAAAATCACAAGTTTTATTGCTCATTTATTTTTACTCTCTCTCAAACACATTTAATCCTGAACGGTCCCTTCGTTTCTCAATGCAGAGACAGCAAGTCTGCCCCTGGAGGGGTGGGCTGCCAATGAGCCGCAAGCGGGACATATCAACTATCAGTGACCAATCCTTGGCTGTTTTCAGCGAGGTTGGGGCTGTAGGTGTAGTAACAGATGACGCGCATGGTTGGTGGGTGTTTCTAATAATGTGTTGTTCCTGGGGGTGTCACCAGGGACCGTTAACTTTCCGCCCAACACGTCCTCGCCATAAACATTCAGATGTTTACATCATGGTCAGATTTGTTTATCATGTCTATTGTCCTGTTTTAGGTTAAACTGTCCCTCTGTGGCTCGCCCCAGCTCAGCACAACTGGACAACCACAAACGACTGCAACAGATGACGTGTTTAATGTGGCCGTCTGATACTCTGATGCTCCTCCAAACTCCTCTTTTGGCAGCAGTAAAATTCTTAGTCAAAAATCTCCCATATTCTTCCAATATGCTGTTTGCCATTTTATTAATGTTCTAAATTTACAATATAAAAAGCCTCTAATCTGGTATTTTTACAGCTGTCATGAATCCATTGTCAAATACAAGCTTTGTGCATTAATAGTGAAACTGAATACTTTCCCCACGGCTCTGGTTAACTGTACTCCATAATTAGGCTCCAAACGAAAAAACAAAAACCTTTATCCCCAGTTTCAATCATTTCTAACAAGCCTGAGATATTTTTCGTTTAAGTCATGTTAATATCTCCGTGTTTCAATTTAATTTGAGCTGGGAAAAATAATATGAAACGCAACACTTCTATGTTATTAAATTGTCTGTCTCTTTTTTTCTTTTTTCAAACTTTTAGTTAAACTTTTTCTGTTTAAAACAATATCTAAGTCAATCTTGCACAATCCAATTATAAAAACATATTTGTATTTCTTTTCTTTTGTTTATGTTTTTATTTATAATGATACATTTTTTTATCATTTGACACAAGGAATGGTAATGTCGCAAACAGGAGGTGGGCTAAAGCCCCCCAAGGAGGCATTTCTCTCTAACAGCCATTCCTAGGCTGGTTGAAACACAAACTGTGGGAAGATAAACTGAGCAGGGAGGACCCAAGGCAGATAGGCTAAACCAATACATTTATTCTTTGACACCTCTGCTGTCCTCTCTCTGTCTATGAAGAGCTGGGCTTTATGGAAGAGTGATCAGAAAAAAAACATTACTTAGTGTTAAAATAAGAAAGCCCCTTTTGAGTTTGCAAAAAGGCATGTGGGCAACTTCCCAGATGAATGGAGGAAAGTACTCTGGTCAGATGTGGCAAATTCTGAACTTTCTGAAACACTATGTCTGACTCAAATCCAACACGTCCTATCACCCCAACAACACCATCCCCACAGTAAAACATGGTGGTGGCATCATCATGCTGGGTGGTTTTGAGCAACAGGGGTCAGGAAACCGGTCAAAGTGAAGGTAAAGAGGGATGTTTCCAAATACAAGCATATTCTGGAGCAAAACCTGTCAGTCTATCTGTGATTTCAGACTGAAACAGAGATTCACCTTCCAACAGGACAATGAGCTGAAGCATACTGCTATAGCAAGACTCCAGTGGTTTCTGGGGAAACATTTAAATGTGTTGGAATGGCCTAGTCAAAGTCCAGACCTCAATCCAATTTAGAATCTGTGGTTAGACTTTAAGATCGCTATTCACAAACAAAAACCATTCATTGTACTGTTTGTTGTTTGCTTCACAATAAAAATCATCTTCAAAGTTGTAGACATTTTCTGTAAATAAGATACCACATCGTGTTTCAGCAAAACATAAAAGATAGCAGGCAAGGTGAAAACGTTTGTAGGGTGTTTGATTTGTCACTATTTCTATATCATTTGACGTTTAAGTTAAACGGCAAGTAGAAAAAAATCCTTAAATAGTTATGCTAAGGATTTGATTAAGAAGAGGGTGTCAGGTCTTGTCTCCTCGCAAAGCCTTACATTGGTGATGTCCAAATTATCATTACTGCTTTTTATTCATGCTTTCACACACTCTGCCATGTCTCATGTTAAATAATGCAAACTTTACACACTACAGGTTAAATTACACAACCATTTACACAATCCTCTACACACAAACAGCCATACTGGTTTTTCAGCCCTTAGTTTGTAATGCTCACTCAGGGCTCTAATTGGGAAACATAAAATGTTTCAGCTTGTTTCCTTCCAAAAGGAAAATGCTTTCTCCTACACCCTGAGGCCCAATTTCCATGCAACAACTGGTGAGAGCTGTTGATTGCTTTTCAATCAAGCGAGGCAAACACTAATTCAATTTATTGTTTTATTTATAATTTATTTCTGAGGATCTGCAAAGTCATAGGCTTCTTTCGTGAAGCGTGAATGACTGGCAGTTCTCTGACAGCTCGGTTTGAGCCAACTGTTCACTCCCAAGACTTTAACATATAAATATACCTACATGGATGACGACGGTGAATTCCGGCAGCACACAGAAAGACTGGGGAGTGTTTGTGTCTGTGAATATCAAGCTGCACAAGGGAGCCCTTTTGTTGTTTGTTTCCTTTACTCATATAATATACTTAGGCTACTATAAATAATACTGTTCACACACTTTATGACTGACTATGAGAAAACCTGTTCTTCCGACACTGATTTGTTACAGCTGTTTCTGAAACATTAAACATTATCAAAGCTAACTTAAGCAAATTCAGTTTCTGAAAACACACTCTTGGATGCAGCATAATGGACACAAATCTATCTAACATACTATAATGTTAGATAGATCCCCCGCCTCCTCTGATGTCTCCTTCCTCAACGAGCTTAACAACTTCTATGCTCGTTTTGAGAGAGGGAACACCACAACTGCAACCAAGGCAGCCACTACACAGACCAACAGCCACTGACTCTCCTCTCTACTGACGTAGGAGCGGCTCTGAGCACGATTAAATCCAACAAGGCTGCGGGTCCTGATGGCATACCTGGACGTGTCCTCAGAGCGTGCTCTGGGGAGCTGGGAGGAGTGCTGACGGACATCTTCAACCTGTCCCTGGCCCGCGCTGTGGTACCGACCTGCTTCAAGCCTACCTCCATCATCCCAATCCCCAAAAATTCCAACCGAACCAGACTCAATGACTACCACCCGGTAGCCCTCACCCCCATCATCACTAAGTGCTTGGAGCGGCTGGTCCTAGCACACCTCAGATCCTGTCTCCCCCCCACACTGGCCCCCCACCAATTTGCATACAGGCAGAACAGGAGCACAGAGGATGCAGTCTCCGTAGCACTGCACTCTGTCCTTTCTCACCTGGACAGCAAGAATACTTACGCCAGAATGCTGTTCTTAGACTTTAGTTCAGCATTTAATACTGTCATCCCATCACAACTCATTACCAAACTCACTGACCTCGGCATCAGTTCACTCATGTGCAACTGGTTACTCGACTTCCTGACCGGTCGACCCCAACATGTTCGGCTGGACAACCACTTCTCATCCACCATCATTATAAACACCAGAGTGCCACAAGGTTGTGTGATGAGTCGCTTCCTCTACTCTCTCCTCACCCACGACTGCAGACCTGTCCATGGCTCTAACGCCATCATCAAGTTTGCAGACGATACCACCGTGATTGGCCTCATCAGAGACAACGATGAGGCCACCTACAGGGAGGAGGTGGACCGTCTGGCTGAGTGGTGCGACAAAAACAACCTGCAGCTGAACACTGAGAAGACCAAGGAGCTCATTGTGGACTTCAGGAGGAACGCTGACCTACACCCACCCATCCACATCAAGGGGACAGCGGTGGAGCGTGTGGACAGCTTTAAGTTCCTGGGAGTCCACATCTCCGAGGACCTGACCTGGACGACCAGCTGCTCCAAACTCATCAAGAAGGCGCATCTGTTCTTCATGAGGACCCTGAAGAAGAACCATCTGTCCTCAGAGATCCTCACAAACTTCTACCGCTGCACCATTGAGAGCATCCTCACCAACTGTATTACAGTTTGGTACGGGAACTGTTCTGTCGCCGACAGAGGGTGGTGAAAACTGCCCAGCACATCGCTGGGGCACCGCTCCCTACCATCAAGGACATCTATAGGAAGCGGTGTCTGAAAAGGGCTGGGAAAATCACCAAGGACTTCACTCACCCTGCACACACACTCTTCTCCCTCCTGCCCTCTGGGAGGCATTACAGAAGCTTACGGACCAGAACCACCAGGCACCGGAACACCTTCTTTCCCATAGCTGTCACGCTCCTGAACGCCTCCTGACACAACTATAAGGACTGTAACCCCCCATCCCCCCATACAATAATAACATATGGACTGTCCTCACACACACACACACACACACACACACACACACACACACACACATACCATGGACTGTTCCCCTCACACACATACACAATTTGTATACAATCTGTATAGATTCTGTAAATCTTATCTGCCATTATTTATCTTGTATTATAAACCCGCTAATACATATATAATCCTTCTCCTAACATACCTGTATATTCTGTATAATCTGTGCATATAGCTCCCATATTTATATTTATACACAACATTTTATAGTCCCCTACTATTACTTTTTACTTATACATACACTTATAAATAATATTTATATCCTGTATAGCACTTCTGGATAGATGCAAACCACATTTCGTTGCTTTGTACTTGTGACAGTGCAATGACAATAAAGTTGAATTCTATTCTATAATCTGAACCCTTATTCATCATTGCATGAAACAATTACAATGATTGGCAAAGACGTGAAACACAGATTCCCTTCACAACAGCCCCTGGAAGTAGGTTTGTTGCATTTGGAGCATTTCTGACATTGAAATCCAATTAGTGCTCCAAATTTATAAGAAATTTGAACTTAAACACCCATCCATCCATTGTCTATACCTCGGAATATTTGCAGGCTCATTTGGGGAGGGTAGATGGAGAGTTGTGCCAATCTTCAGTGGTCATTGAGCAAGAGTGGACTCTGTCAGACAGGGCAATAGAAAGAAGGAAACAATGTGAATATGTATTCATATTATTTACTTCTAGCACCTCAGCAAATAGCCACCTCTGGATTACGCTCCGTAATGCTGTTATGTTTTTTTTATTCTGCTTTCTGCCATCTCTCTTTGGTTACTTATACCAGTGAAGAGTTATTAAACGACGAACTTTAAACTGCTCACATTATTCCACCACTCCTGATCAAACCTGGAACGTTCCCAGAGATATTAGTCAGAGGAGCAGCAAAAGACATTAACTGCTTCTCCTCTACAGAACTAACCTGGACTTCATCAGATCTACGGCGCTCTGTTTTATCGAGTCCTGGCTCGCCGAGCACATCCCGGACAGCGTACTTCACCTTCTAGGATTAAAACTTTTCTGGGCGGACCATGTAACGGAGCTCATGGGAAAAGCATAGGGAAGCGGACTCTGTCTCTACATGAACAAAGGCTGGTGTACAGATGTCACAATGTTGAAGAAATAATGCAGCCCTCACTTAGAGACATTGCTTATTAACTGTAAACCCTTTTATTCACCATTGGAGTGTTCCTTGTTTGTCCTGGTCACTGTTAACATTCCACCTCAGCCCAGTGTTAGTGAGCCATTACTACACCGGCCGACCAGATAATTAACGTGGAGAAAAAAATTCCAGATTCCCTGAACATTGTTCTTGGGGACTTTAACAGTGCAAGCATCAGCCATGAACTTCCAAAGTACAGGCAGCATTTTATGTGTCCCACCAGGGACACTAATATACTGGACCAGTGCTACAATACATTAAAGGACACCTAACGCTATATCCTGCATGCAGCATTAGGACTCTGACAACTTTCTGGTTCATCTGATCCCACATAGAGGCAGAAGCTTAATTCTGCTAAACCTGTTGTTAAGAGTGTGAAAAGATGAACCAAAGAGTCAAAGCTGGAGTCACAGGCCTGCTTTGACTGTACTGACTGGAGTGTTTTTGAGGCTGCAGCCACTGATGCGATCTACTGGTTTTCCTTAGGTAGGAAACTTTTTGACCAATCTGTATGATTTGATTTAATTTAACTTTTAAAGTTAAATAAAATTTAATTGAATTGAATGAATTGAACTAACCTAGACAGACTAACTGACACTGTGACGTCAGTTTGTCTGAGGACATTTGTGTTCAGACTAAAACCTTCCGCACATACAACCAAAACCCCTGGTTCACAGAAAAACTCACACAGCTTCGTCAGACAAAAGAGGAGGTCTTCAAAAGTGGGAACAGAGTCCCGTGCAACAAGGCCAGGAACACACTGACTAAAAGCAGCAAAGAGGTGCTACCCTGAAAAGATAGGAAAATCAGCGAGCAACCCTGCATTAATGTGGCGAGGCCTGTGGAAACTTATGCCCTTTTCCAGTAGTACAAACTTTGAGCGGTTCGCCAGGGTTCTGTTTGATTCTGTTCGCTACGGGTGGTTTTCTATTACAACTGAATGCATCATAAATGTGGGCAGAGTGGCCGAAGCAAGGCGATGTGACTAAATGTTTATGTTACACAATAACAAAATGTAGCATGGACAGGTAGCTAATAAGTGAGCTGCTCAGACTTAGAGGCGGTCAACAAGAGTGAATAAGGAGTTGACAGAGAAGAGAAAGACTGGAGAGAACTGGGAGAGCAGATGAAGAAGATCAATATAAGGCTTCTGGAAGCCATGGATCAAAGACAAAAATATTAGCTCCCCCCAACGTGTACTGGGTAAGTTCATGCTAGTTCTAACTTGCTAATAGCTCACGGTGTGCTCTGGTGCTATGTGGAAAGACTACGAACATCGGGTGCTTGCGGTGCTATAGGGGTGGGAGGACTGCCCCGCCAGGATAATTTATAGAGTAAATGCTGTAAGTGGGCGGAATAGGCATGTACAACTGCTTAACCCATCAGAGTGGGACTGCACGACTAAAGTTCACCTATTTAAATCCTGTCCAACCACGATACATTAGTCAGGCACCCCGTGAGAAAAAATATATGACCAGACACTGTGTCAAGAACAAGCAGGGAGAACCTCAAAGACAGGGCTGAGAGATCAAAATGGCGTAATTCTCGTTTCTCATGGAGTATGTAGCTGCCTTAAATGGTCAGAGCAGAGGATTCAACTTGAGACTGCACTACATTTTCCAACACCTTGATGCTCCAGGGATGTATGTAAGAACTCTGTTCGTGAACTTCAGCTCAACGTTTAACAACCAAACATCCTCAGCACAATACTCACCCAGTTCACTGTGCCAGCCTCCAATTGTCAGTGGATAACAAAGCTCCTGACTAACGGTAGTCAGCAGGTTAGGCTGGGGGACTTCACATCCAGCACCCGGACTATTAGCATTGGTGCCTGTGGTGTAATGCATTGAATTACATGTATTACCACTACAGGGCAGATCATGTAGAATAACTTGGGCTTGAATGGAAAATAAAGAGGCTTGAGTAATCCGACCCTTTTTTATATGGGAACCTAACGCAACTGGCTAGTGGCTGTGGATGACTCAGCACAAGCGATGGCGGCTTTAGCAGCAGGGACAACGACGGACGGGGAAGACGCACCGATGAGGCAGGCAATGGCAGCTGCCCTGGCAGCAACCTTCACCATCAAACCACCAGAGCTCTTGAATTTTTTCAAACCCCAGGAGTGGGAAAGGTGGATATGACGGTTTGCAAGTAACCTGAACAACTCTTCAGATGCCAATCAAGTAAACACACTTGTTTATTGCATGGGGGATGAGGCTGATGACGTGCTAAGAGTGCTTGAGCTAACGGGCATGCATCACCAGCAGTATGATGCTGTTAAAGCAGCCTTTCATAGACACTTTGTCCCGAGAAAGAACTTGATTTATGAACCTATGGACTGGTTTATAACAGCTCTATATGCACTGGCAAAATATTGTGAGTATGGTGCACTTCACGATGACCTTCTGAGAGATAGGCTTGTAGTTCAGAAGCAGAGAACAAAAACAGTTTAAGTCTCCAAGGGCTCAGCAGGTGAGACAGGATGGCAGAACATGTCACAAGTGTGGAAAAGGCATTTGAGGCACCGGGGCACCGCAAAACAAGAGCGCGTTGCCCGACTGGTGTGGAGCATGACAGGACCTCTCAGAAGTGAAGAGAGGTGACATAGTAGGAGGCAGACACCAGTGAATCTTTTTGATGTTCTCATAAAAAAGCAAAATCATAGAATTGTAGCAGTCTATGTAGAACAACAGGGGGCAAATGCATGCAGAGGTTGTAAAATGTTATTCATCTGTGAAAACAAGGCCGTTTCTCAATTCACAAGAACACGAGTACAGACTCGCGAATGGGAGCACGCAGAACGTATCTGTAATGGAATAGAAACGTTCTCGTATACTTGTGACATCACCATACGCACAGCTTGTCTGGACCTGCATTTCACCTCCTGTTATTAGTAGTCTTTAGATAATAAATTATTACTTATATTGATCATAAAATGAAATAATTGTATGAATAATGTATTCATTGTTGAATGTGAGAGGTAAAACTTTGTGTTAAATAAATTATAGTTTAAGTTCTTTAGCCTTTTTTTAATATACAAAACTATTTATACACTACACCATATTTTATTGAAAACATTTTTAAAACAATATTTTTAAAATATAAAAAAGCCTGAAAAAATATCTAAAAAAATTACAGAATTGTGGCTATAAAACCAGAATCAAGCTGCAGTAGCGGTTCTTTCTGGGAAAGCTGTCATTCTGAAGAACGCACAAGTCTGCTCTGATGCATGCTTGATAAAGAGGGAGGGGCGAGAACAACATCCGGAGATTTGGTCCGTTCTCAGTCTGGTTTTCTTGGCAATTGGAACAGTGCTGGGGCTGAGGCTGATGACGTGTCACGAGCACACGAGACCGCTCAAATACACATATTGAGAAACGGCCAAGGTCCTGGAGTTACCGTCATTAGAAGAGATCAAGTCAGAATAATAACTGGCTATTTGAGTTTTGTACACTTCTTTGTGGAGTATGAGACAAGTTTTCTTACGGAGTTGTTCTAGTTGACGACATTTAGCTTTCATGGATCAGAGTTTAGGGGTGAACCAGGGGGCGGTGTGGGAAGGTAACGAACCGAGTTACACTGGAGCAAGATGTCATTCAAACAGTTGCTATATTTAGAAACAAGCTCATCAGGGGTGGAAGAACAAATGGAACCAAAGTTCTGGAGATATGAGAAGAGAGATTACCCATGTTTATGTCCTTAGTACTCCTGAATGAGATAATTAGAGGAGTTTCGGTTATAGAGAGAGAGGACACGTTAAATGAAAGAGGAAATGATGTTACTTGAAGTTCATCAGCTGAACAGTTAGAATGGGTGAGGCCAGAGCAGCAGATTAGATCCAAGGTATGACCTTGTGTGTGGGAAAGTCAGAGAATTTGTGAAATAAATAAAGCTTGGATGGGAGGAAGACTGAGGTTCTTGTTTTTGGTCCTAGAAGATGTCAAAACCCTCTGGATGATCTTGACTCAAGCCTAAACTTGACAGCCAAATAAAGGAAACATTGAAGTCTAGTTTTTATCATTTGAGAAAAATATAAAAAAATAAAAGCTGTCCTTTGAAATTAACAGTTGGAAACACTAATTCACACTTTTATTTCATCGCGATTCGATTACTGTAATTCCCTTTATCTTGCAGTCAGCCAGTCCTTACTTGCTCATCTGCAGCTGGTGTAAATGCTGCAGCGCACCTCTTAACAGGAACACGTAAAAAGGGAGCATGTTACTCCGGTCCTGGCTTCTCTTCATTGGTTCCCAGAGTATTTTACAGTTCATTTTAAAATCCTTCTGTTCGTTTTTAAGGTCTTAAATAACTTAGCCCCACCCTACTTGGTAGAGCTTCTTCGCCACACCCCCAATTGGCCTCTTAGGTCTTGGTGGTTCCCAGCTCAAAGCGGAAGCACAGAGGAGACAGGGCCTTCTCTATTGGGCCCCCGAAACTATAGAACACTCTACCCTTGCACATACGACAGGCCCCTTCACTGTCCATTTTTAAAACTCGTTTGAAAACTTTTCCTCATTGGCCTTCAACCCAACTGAGATTTGATTTTAACTAATTTGTACTGGTATTGTTCTCATCTGTTTTTGCAGTGTTTTATTGTGTTGTAGTAATTTTTTAAAGAAGTGCTGTATGGTACCCATATGGTGTCTTTTTTTCTCTTCATAAAAAAATCATTGCCTTTGCTGAGACACATTTTAAATAAATTATCAGTGCAGGATACTTCAAAAGAAAAATGTTGCAAACATTCACGACCTGGTCCATGCTAAGGATGTTTGTGATTTAGACATCAAGCTACCAACATTTTCTTGATTGTGTGTAGATTTATGCCACCTTCCTGCTGTTCTGCTTTGAGTTGTCTTCCATGGTAATGACCTTCTGTTTTCCCTGTCTTGGTTTGCAGACGGACGCCGCACTGATGTACGATGCTGTGCATGTGGTGGCCGTGGCTGTGCAGCAGTCTCAGCAGATCACTGTCAGTTCATTACAGTGCAACCGACACAAGCCATGGCGCTTTGGGAACCGCTTCATGGCCCTCATCAAGGAGGTAAATTCCAGTCTACCGCTTCTCCATTCAGTTTCAGCCCTTAGCATACACAGCATCACATAGAAAACATATGCTCAGTAAAAAAAAAGACTATAGAATAGAATGAAAAACAGGATGAAGAGTTAAAGATGTCAAATTGAAGAAATATGTTTGAATGGAAATATTCAATTCAAATCAGTTTATTCATATAGCGCCAATTCACTTTAAAAAGTGAATTCTATCAAATCCTACAGCCATATTGGATAAGGGTTTTCTAAGTTAACCCAGCAGATTGCTTCAATACAGTGGGCGGTAGTTTGCAATGTGTCATTGACTTTGCAGCAGTCCTTTAAACAGAGCGTGCATGTAGCGACAATGGAGAGGAAAACCCCTGTTTAACAGGAATAAACCTCTAGCAGAACCAGGCTCAGTGTGAATGGCCATTTGCCATGACTCAACACCCCAATGCCCTCATCATCATGTCGGGAGACTTCAACCATGTCACTATGAACAAAGTTCTGCCGACCTTCAAACAGTATGTGAGCTGCCCTACCAAAGAGGAGAGGACCCTGGACCTGATGTATGCTAACATTAAAGATGCATACATCTCCACTTCTCTCCCCCTTCTGGGCAGGTCAAATCACAACCTGGTTTACCTCAAACCCTGTTATGTGCCTCTGGTGAAGAGGAAGCCTACAACCACAAGGGCTTTGAGGAGGTGGTCGGAGGAGGCTTATGAGGCACTGCAGGCCTGCTTTGAAGTGACTGACTGGCCTGCACTCTGTGAGCCCCACGGGGAGGACATTGATGGGCTCACAGAGTGCATTACGGACTATATCAACTTCTGTGTGGACTGCAATGTTCCAACTCGGACAGTCACCTGTTACGCCAACAATAAACCATGGATCACCAAGGACATAAAGGCCATCCTGAATGAGAAGAAGAGGGCGTTCAGAGATGGCAACCATGATGAGGTGAGGAGAGTGCAGGGGATACTCAAATGTAAAATCAGGGAGGCTAAAGACAAATACAGGAGAAAGCTGGAGAATAAACGCCATACTAAAAACATGAGGGATGTGTGGAGTGGAATGACGGCCATCACCGGGTTCCAGAAGTCTAGTGGTGGTGTGGGGTTGGAAGGCCGCGTGGACCGGGCCAAAGGAACTGAACCTATTTTTCAATAGGTTTGATACTGCAGCCCATCCCCCACAACTCCCTGCTGCTGGCTTCCCAACAACGACCACTCTACCTCCCCCAACTCCTCCTCCTTACAGACCCCCTGTCTGCTCCCCTCTCCTCAATCCACATCCACCGACTCCACCCCTCCCCCCTACTTTACATCATGTCCTCCACAACCTGAGGACCTCCCCCCTCCCCCAACTGTAATCTCTACAGTGTCCTTCCCGCCTGACCTGGTGAGAAGACAGCTGACCAAACTTCACTCCGGCAAAGCTGCAGGTCCTGATGGTGTATTCCCCAGGGTGCTGAAAGCTTGTGCCCACCAGCTCTGTGGAGTTCTTAGCCTAGTCTTCAGCCTGAGCCTGCACCTCCAGAGAGTCTCCGTGCTCTGGAAGATGTCCTGCCTCGTTCCTGTGCCAAAGACGCCGCATCCTAGCGGCCCTCAGGACTATAGACCGGTGGCACTGACGTCCCATATCCTTCGACCTTCGAGAGGCTAGTCCTGGAGCAGCTAAGGCCCATGGTCAGACCCTTCACTGATCCACTACAGTTCACCCACCAGCCCCGCCTGGGAGTTGAGGACAGCATCATCTTCCTGCTGAACAGAGTCTACACTCATCTGGACAAGCCGGCGAGCACTGTGAGAATCATGTTCTTTGATTTCTCCAGTGCTTTCAACACCATCCGTCCGGCTCTACTGGGTGAGGAAATGACTGCGATGCAGGTGGAGGCCCCCATCGTGTCCTGGATTGTTGATTACCTGACGGGCAGACCACAGTATGTACGCCTACAGAACTGTGTGTCTGACAGGGTGGTCAGCAACACTGGGGCCCCTCAGGGGACTGTCCTCTCCCCCTTCCTCTTCACCCTCTTCACCTCAGACTTCAACTATTACACTGAGTCCTGCCACCTTCAGAAGTTTTCTGATGACTCAGCAATAGTTGGCTGCATTGAAAAGGGTGATGAGAGTGAATATAGGACAGTGGTGGGCAACTTAGTCACTTGGAGTGAGCGGAACCATCTGCAGCTCAATGTGACAAAGACTAAGGAGCTAATAGTGAATCTGAGGAGGGCAAAAACACCTGTGACCCCTGTTTCCATCCAGGGGGTCCCTGTTGACACTGTGGAGGAGTACAAGTACCTGGGAGTGTACTTTAACAATAAGTTGGACTGGACCAGAAACACCGAGGCGGTTTACAAAAAGGGCCACAGCCGACTCTTTTCCCTGAGGGGGCTGAGGTCTTTTAACATCTGCCGGACGATGCTGAGGATGTTTTATGAGTCTGTTGTGGCCAGCACAATCTTCTTTGCTGTCACATGCTGGGGCAGTGGGCTGAGGGTTGCGGACAGCAACAGACTAAACAAACTGATCAGGAGGGCCGGTGATGTAGTGGGAGAGGAACTGGACACTCTGACGACCGTGGCAGAGAGGAGGATGCTGTCCAGGCTTCAGTCCATCTTGGACAATGTCTCACACCCTCTCCACGACACACTGGCCCAGCAGGGGAGCTCCTTCAGCAGAAGACTCCTATTACCCAGATGTACCACAGAGCGCCACAGGAAATCATTCCTGCCCGTGGTCATCAATCTCCACAACGCCTCCCTCTGAAAGTCAGACACCCCCCCTCTATAATTCTGACGCAGAATTATAGAATTATTGACAATTATTGACATTTATCAATTCTTTTTGCTCTCTTTTGCACATTGCCATTATCAATTTATTTTAGATCTGTAAATATTTATAAATATATATATATATATATAATATTTATATATATATATATATATATATATATATATATATATATATATATATATATATATATATATATATATATATATATATATATATTTATATTTCTTTTGTGGATAATGTTGTATATATATATTTATGTTGTTTGTATATCTGGAGCGTGTAACAAAAATAATTTCCCTCTGGGATTTTTAAAGTATTTCTGATTCTGATTCTGACTGGGGGTTTGGGAAGTCATAGTAAACAAAAAGAGCAGATGCACTGCTCTAAGAGTACTTTCTTTGGGAGAGAAAAGTAGAAACATAATGACATTAGTGACTTCTTCTAGGAGAGAAGCTAAGAAATACAGCTAAGCAGATAAGCTCTGAGGCAGTTTTCAAGTCTAGCGGTGGAAATAGAGAACATGTAGTTAGTTGTAATAAACTGATAGCTATGTCTAGGAGAGACACAGAATTTAACACAGAAAGACAAGGTCACATCTATGAAGTCGTTGACTGCAGTAGCTCAGGACGGTGTCACAGCTAAACAGAACAACAGGCCAGAATTTCTATTATGAAGAGAAAAAAAGAGAAAACATCAAGGTTAAAAGTTGTAATAACATCAATAATGCACAATTGGAGAGTAGTTGGAGAAAGTAACAGAGTGAGAGAAAGTGGTCTATCTTCTATTCTCTTTCTTTAACACTCCTTTCTTTCTGGATCTGAATGCGGCCTTCGATACAGTTTCTCACTCCGTCTTTCACCACAGGTTATTTTCATTTGGCATCACTCACATCCCCTTGGCTGGGTTTTTTCTTACCTTGCTATCTGCACTCTGATCATTCAACATTAGTCCTTTAGTTCCCATCCATCTCCTGTCACAACTGCCGTGCCCAAGGGCTCTGTCCTGGGACTCCTACTTTTTATTATTTACATTCTTCCCATTGGCAATATCTTCCACGAATTCAACATTCATTTTCACAATACGAATGACACCCAGCTCTGTCGTTCATGTAAGCCAAGTTCATCTTATATGAACCAAATCTATATTATCCACAGCTGGCAGTTTGTCCCTTTCATTTGGTGGTTCTATAGTCACTCCTTTGCCTCAGGTTAGGAGTCTGGGTGTCATCCTTGAGAGCACTTTATCCTCTACCTCTCACGTCAATAATATCACCCATTCTGCTTATTTCATCAACACAACATTAATCGCCCTTCCCTTCCCCTCACTCTGCATCAATTGTTGTCCATAGCCTTGTCACCTCCTGCATTGATTACTGTAACTCTCTTCTCTGAAGCAAATAGTTATGTCGGCCTTGACTGCCTTCATGTGTTCGGTATAGAGCAGCAGGTGGTGACCTGTCAGCTCATCCAACACCTAGGCAAGTAAAGTATAAATTATTATATTGTGGCGTAGGTATAGCCTATTGTATTTTATCATGTGAGCAGAGATAAAACGTAGTCTAAATGTCACGAATTTGAAGGGAGATGAATCCGGAATTCAACCAACACACTAGGAATGCTCTTTACGGAGATTTATTAGAGGGAAGGAAAACGGGCAAACAGACAGGATCCAAAAAAGGGGGTAAGGCAGACATCCAGACGATACTTGACAGGCAAACAGAAACTGGGCAGAAAAATACAAAACGTGTTACAAAAACGGAATCAAGACGCTGGGAGCTCTTACCAGGAAACAGGGGATGCACGCATGGTATGAATTGACGACGACCCGACAACTAACTAAGGAGGGAGTGAGACTTAAATAGACGGACAAACAGGTGAGCGGAATTGAAACTAATTAACCGAAGGCAGGAACAATACAGAACTGACAGGACACTAGATAACAAAGCACAGAACTAAAATCAGAACTAATACAAAGACCGGATAAGCTGACGAAGTAAAAAGGCTAAACTGGAATTCAAAACAGAAATAAACCCAGAGGCAGAAATAAGCTACTTAACCAAAACAATAAACATAGACCAAATAAACTAAAACAGTACAAAAGCTGAAGAATCCAAAATCAGACAGAACAGAAACAAAATCTGAGGTGGAAGACAGGAATAGCTGATCAAATAAATAAACATGAACCAAAACAAAAACCCAAATCATAACACTAAAGGCCTGTTCATACTCTGAAAGAAGAAAGATATTTTTTGGTTTTATGAAGGTGACTAGAACAAGAACAAAGTTCATTCTGGACACGTTATTTCATCATACACCACGCTTACTGCAGTACACGTTGTGCGCGCTAAGGGAATCCCTTGTGGGAATCACCTTAGCAGAGATGGCGATTTTACGTTGATTCAGGAGGAGAATAACACATTGAAGTGGCAGAGGAGGAATATTTACTACTATTATGCATGATTGCGGAGGAGATGGAAATAAAGAAGCAATTGAGGTGAAATATCTGATTCTGACCAATCACACATTTCTTTTTTCTTGCAGAATGTGAACAGACCTTAATTCAGAAGCCTACCTTGGCTAACTGTGAAAATTGGATTAATTGATGGAGTGTCAGGGACAAGTTGTGACAAGTTGTGACAAGTTGTGACGGTGCAGTATGCACTTTTAACACACTGGGGCTTGCTGCACCATGGCTGGTGCTACATCCGTCATGCAATGCGATGTTGTGATCTTCGTCACTGGGATGTCCAACTCCCATAGCAACTTAGTAAGGATGACGAAGATGGTTTCCCCTCGCATGTCTGTGGTCAGGTATTCCCTGAAAAGGAAATCCTCTACCAGGTCCAGACACATACTGGACATAGGCCATCAGGAGGATGTTGTTGTCGGCTGTGGTGGTCTCATCCAGCTGGACACTGAAGGGACAGCCGTGCAACTTTGCACACAGCTGTTCCTCCATGTCAGAGCGGGATGGCCTTGGTTACTGGCGCCGAATCGCGCTGCATAACGGTGCAGATCGCGTCCTTTATTGCGGGAATAACAAGAGACTCTCCCACAGTGAACAGTAAGCCGGTCTTTGCAATTAGTAGTGCTATGTTATAAGATGCCACCAACCCACTCTCTGTCTGGTTGACGCTCCGAGTGAACATGCTGTTGATTGTAGGGCGCCTTGAATGATGATCCCTCAGTGACTGGAAGTAGAGTCTTTTGATGCCTTGTCAGACTGTTTTTTTGACAGATGCTCCTGCTTGATATTATTTGATATTTCTCCTCATTAGAGAAAACCTGCTCACATAGCAGGCACATCAGAAGATGTAGGTTCATGGGTGACGGAATAGACCCATAATTTATATAATTTACATTGGACTGCCTGCATTTCTTCTTGTTTTCCACCATGTTTGATTGTAATGTTGTGTGTGATTAAACATGGTTACATTATCGGGCTTGTCTATGTTTTCATCTGTCATTTAAGTTTTAGCCCACGAAGATGAGGTGACAGCGGTCAAAAAGTAGCGTTTGTGTTTCCCGGATTTCGCTGCTGCTGTGTTGGATTTGTTTGGGCATTACTATAGCGACCGTTCCTGCTCAGCTTGCCCAATCGTGATCAGGGAGCAGAGAGAACTCCAGGGGTGACGTCTGGGTTTACTCCCTTTTACCCAGCAGTGGAAGCAGTAGACTCGAGTTCTTGGTCTTAGACAACAGCTTTATTTTTAGTCGGGAAACCATGAAAGTTTAAAATATAGACTTTAAATTAACTTTATACAACCCCATTGGTGCCTGAGCGCCCCGTTAGCAGCCCTCGCGCATCCAGCACCCCCAAACTGTTTATAATGCCCCCAAGAGGGCGGTACCGCCCCCATCGAGAAACCATATTCTAAAGCAACAGAGAATGAGCTTATCAGAAAGGCCAAAAAAAAAAGTAAAAATAAATACCAGAGTAAGTATTGCACAATTCTTTTTAATATCGCATATTCAGGTAAAAATCTGAAATATTCAAGTTATACAGTGGAAAACACTAGTCTATTTATAGAGATAATATGTAATATGCGTGATTATGGCTGGATACAGAAAAAATGCATATCGATAAAATAGAAATCATATTGATTGATATGGATCATTATCAACAAATTCAAAACATATATTTTATGTGCAGCCCTTGCCATTTTATGCTGTTGTTAGTTACCTATTTTTAGATACAGAACACACAAACACTAAATTCAAACACAACCCTTCATTCAACCAACTTTTTTTTCGAAAAAAAGAAAAAAAGAGTGCTCTCTGAACTCTGTGAAGGTGGTGGAGCTTGGTGACGGAGCATTCCTGGATCTGCATTTATGATTGGATGTAATGACTGCGGTATTAACCTACATTATAGGCTAGATTGCATTAGGAAGGAAAACTGTTCTTCTATTGAACATTTTATTGACCTTTTTTTATTGACATTGTCCATCGGTGATCTTATTTTTCTTAAGGCCAAGACACACCAAACCATGCGATACATCTGATCTGATGGAGAATTGCGTCGTAGCAATTTGATCTGGGCAAAGTGAATGGGGCCGGGCAGATCAGCTCATGGTTTTCTGGAGACGGATTAAAAGGGTGAAACAAATGTGCACAACAGCAATGCAGCACACAGGACTTCCATGTGCCTAGTAATTTCTGTCCAATGGGAGCAATGATCATTACACATGCAGCTCTGTTACAAGTTATACTTCACTTGCAAAATATACAATGTGAAAGCAAACCCAACCCATACGTCCATCCATCCATTTTCCGTCACGCTTATCCCTTGTGGGGTCGCGAGGGGTGCTGGTGCCTATCTTCAGCATTCAATGAGCGAGAAGCGGGGTACACCCTGGATAGGTCGCCAGTCGGTCGCAGGGCACAAACCAAACCAAATAAACAAAATAATCCCCCTTTGTTCTGGATCAAAAAAGCTGACCAAATGACTTTCCTGGTGTGAATACACTCTAAAATGTGTTTGATGATCTAATGAATCAAGAATCTTCATTGTTGTTATAGGACCATGGTGATATTTTTAGTGAGACACTGACTAAGAATCCATACATATTCACACATAACACACAGGCACAAAACAAGACATAATGTTCAAGTTGACTGCACTGACAACATTTCCTGAAAGGCTTATGTGTGCAAATAGTCCTTAGCATCTGATAAGATTGAAATGTTCTAGTCCAAAAAGACAGATAGTGGAGCAATGTATCAGACACAATAGGCCTCTTCAACTTAAAGGACTGTACAATTTGCATGGATGTCCAAACTAACATTTGCATTTAATTTTCCTGAATCATTTACCTGATGGAAGTGGGACAAACAGTGTATTGCTCGGGTGGGTAGAATCTGTGGCAATATGTCTGACCCTGGATATTTGTAGCATAAACCATATCTAGATCAATCTTCCGGCTGCGCTTCTGGGCAGCGGCTGCTGCGTACAGCTCCGTAAAAACTCACAGATATTTTCATAAAAAATGTCACCTAACTCGCCGGAAACCGCTCATCTACCCAGCTGATCAATACTTGACCGCCAGCACCTGCTGGAGTTACGGTCATGTAGTGTTTTCGGACTTGTGACCACTACTACGCTCGACTGTTTGCGCGGCTCTGGATTACTGCGGGCACCAGTCCCGGGGGCCTGTGAGGCGGCGGACTCGGCGAGCAGCTCACGCCGGTGGAGAGCGACGCGGAAGCGGTGTAGCCGGCCGAAGAAGCGCGGCTGCCGCGGGGGCTTAGCCGTGAAGCTAAAGGCTAACCCGTTCAGATCGCCGCTCCCTTCCATCCTGCTGTCCAACGTCCGCTCACTGGACAACAAAATTGACCATCTACAACTCGAACTCTCTGCAAAGAGGGAGTTTAGAGACTGCTGCGCTCTGATTCTGACTGAGACATGGCTCACATCATCAATCCCAGACCACGCCGTTAGCCTGGAGGGGCTAGCTACTTTCCGCGCCGACAGGAACAAAGAGCTCAGCGGTAAGACCCGTGGAGGCGGACTCTGCGTTTACACCAATAACAACTGGTGTAAAAATGCTAGATTAGTTACAACTTTTTGCTCTCCGGACATCGAGCTGATGACTATTAGCTGCAGACCCTTTTTCTTACCTAGATAGTTTACTATTGTTTACATTACAGCGGTTTATGTTCCTCCCAGCGCAAACACAAAAGAGGCTATGAGTGTTCTCTATCGGAATATCTCTGAGCTGCAATCTGCACATACAGAGGCGGTTTTCATCATTGCTGGGGATTTTAACCAGGAAAATATGAAAACTGTTCTCCCTCATTTCTACCAACACGTGGATTTCGCAACTCGGGGAGAGAACACTCTAGACTTGGTTTACACAAATATTAAAGGCGCATTCAAGGCAGCCCCCCGCCCCCACCTGGGCTCTTCAGACCACCTTTCTGTGATGCTAATCCCTGCATACAGGCCCCTGCTGATCAGAGCTAAACCTGCAGTGAGGCAGGTGAGGGTGTGGACTGAGGGAGCAATGGAGGCGCTCCAGGACTGTTTTGAGTGCTTTGACTGGGACATGTTTAAAGCTGCAGCAACTTATGAGGACAAGATCAACATTGATGAGTACGCCATGACTGTGTCAGCCTACATCAACAAATGCATTGAGGACGTCAGCACCACCAAGACCATCATCACCCGAGCCATCCAACGACCCTGGATTACTGTGGAGGTCTGTCGAGCGCTAAAAGCACGGAACTCAGCCTTCAAGTCCGGTGACAAGGAGGCACTGAGGACATCGAGAGCCAACTTGAACCGTGCCATCAGGCTAGCCAAGCGAAAACACAGTCAGAAAATCCAGGAGCTTTTCCATGATGCAAGCAACACCAGGGGCATGTGGAAAGGCATACGGGCGATCACCGAATACAACACGCCCTCCCCCCCGGTGGGTGAAGTTGATGCTGACTTCCTCAATGGACTAAATAACTTCTTTGGGAGGTTTGAGGCACTAAACAGCACTCCAGCAGTGAAGGCTGTTCCCCATCAGGAAGAGGAGGTGCTCTGCCTTGACACCGCCGATGTGTGGAAGACTCTAAGGAGAGTCAACCCGCGGAAGGCCCCAGGTCCCGACAACATACCTGGGCGGGTGCTCAAGGAGTGTGCAGGTCAGCTGGCTGGTGTCCTCACAGACATTTTTAACACCTCGCTGGACCAAGCCACAGTGCCTGCATGCTTTAAGTCGGCCTCCATCATTCTGGTGCCAAAGAAACCTCAAGTCACCTGTTTCAACGACTGCCGGCCTGTTGCACTGACTCCCATCATGATGAAGTGCTTTGAAAGGCTGGTGAAACAACACATCGTCTCCAGTCTTCCCCCAACACTCGACCTGTTCCAATTTGCCTACCGACGGAACCGCTCCACTGAGGACGCCATCTCCTCTGCTCTTCACCTGAGCCTGGAACACCTGGAGGAGAAGAACACGCATGCTGTTCCTGGACTTCAGTTCAGCGTTCAACACCATCATCCCACAGCACCTGGTAGGAAAACTAGAACATCTGGGCTTCAGCACACCTCTTCGCAACTGGCTGCTGGACTTCCTCACCAACAGACCTCCGTCAGTCCGGGTCGGACAGAACACCTCTGATGTCATCACCCTCAGCACAGGCTCCCCTCAGGGCTCCGTCCTGAGCCCCCTGCTGTTCACCCTGATGACTCATGACTGCGTCCCCAGGTTCACCACCAATCACATCGTGAAGTTTGCAGACGACACAACGGTGGTGGGCCTGATCAGAGACGACAACGACCGGGACTACAGAGAGGAGGTGGAGCAGCTGGTGGGCTGGTGCAGAGACAACAGCCTGGTCCTGAACGTGGAGAAGACGAAGGAGATCATCGTAGACTTTAGGAAGAACCGGCCTGACCACGCTCCACTGCTCATCAACAGCTCAGCTGTGGAGGTGGTCAGCAGCACCAAGTTCCTGGGGGTACGGACAACCTCACCTGGTCTGTGAACACCATGTCACTGTTGAAGAGGGCACAGAAACGACTGTACTTCCTGCGGAGGATGAAGAGAGCTCACCTGCCCCCGCCCATCCTCACGACCTTCTACAGAAGCACCATAGAGAGCATTCTGACCAGCTGTCTCTCTGTGTGGTGTGGAGACTGCAATGCCTCCGACTGGAAGAACGTGAGGAGAGTGAGTGAGGACAGCAGAAGGGATCATCGGGGCTCCTCTTCCCTCCATCAAGGACATCTCATCTCAGCGCTGTGTGTCCCGAGCCCGTAACATCATCAGGGACCCCTCACACCCCCACCATGGACTGTTCTCCCTGCTGCCCTCTGGGAAGAGGTTCTGCAGCATCCGCTGCAGGTCCACCAGGTTCTGCAATAGCTTTTTGCCTGTTGCCATCAGACTGTTGAACTGCTGAGGCCACAAAATGGACTCTGAACTGCTGAAGCCATAAAATGGACTCTGTACCACATTCTTATATTTGCACATTTGCACATATGCCATCAGACTGTTGAACAGCCACAAAATGGACTCTGTACAACATTCGTATATTTGCACATTCCATCATTGCATCCTTACCTAGCACTACAAATGCTGCCGAACTCTCAGTTACCACTGTCGATTTCTCCTGCACTGTTTACATTGTTTACACTTCAATGGTTTACTAGGAAATCACTGCTGCACCTTATCCTGTAATTCACTGCTATTTACTGTAACTTTTCAAGCTGTATGCGAAACGAAATTTCGTTCTGTACGCGCTCTGTGCATACAAAATGACAAATAAAGTTGTCTAAGTCTAAGTCTAGATCTTGTAGGCATCCCACAATACCGTGCTGACCTTACCACTTGTGCTAAATCCTTCTTCTCCTGAGCCTTGCAGCTCCCATACCACACTGTCACACTGAGACATAGGATGCTTTAAATTCTTGTCCTACAGAGATTTATATGCAGTTAAGTAAAAACTGTAATCCATTTCAGTTTTCTGGCAAAGAAAAGCCATTGTTGGGCAATCTTCATCAGGTGGGAGGTGTTCAAAGTCCAGGAGAGGTCAGAAGAGACCTCTCCTGGAAAGCCTAGGAACTTTATGCTTTACAGACACTCTACCACTCCCCCATGAATACAGAGAGAAGCGTGTTCAGTCTTCCTGGACCTCCTATAGTCCACTATGATCTCCTTGGTCTTGCTGGTGTTTAGGATGAGGTTGTTTTTTGAGCATCACTGTATGCATTGTTGGTTATGAAACCTACAGCAGTAGTGTAGTCCGCAAACTTCACAACCATATTTGTGGGTTGAATAGCAGAGCAGTTGTGTGTGAACAGGGTGAAGAGGGCAGGACTGAGACCTCTACCTTGCAATGTGCCATTGTGTGTGATCGGTGGAGCAGATGTAAATTTCCCTGTCATTATCACCTGGAGCCTGTGGTGAGAAAGTCACTCATCCAGAAGCAGAGCGTTGCAAATAATCCCAGGTGGTGGTGCTTCATGGCCAGCATGTCCGGAAACACGATGTTGAAGGCTGAGCTGAAGGTCATGAATAGCATCCTAACATAGGTGTTGGGATACTGCAGATGAGTCAGAGCCGTGTGAAACTCCAATGAGACTCTGTAGAATGATTCTCCCTGTAGGCGACAAACTGAAGGCTGTCCAGCCCAGCAGGGATGCCATCCTTGATGTACTTTAGGAGGATCCTCTCGAAGCACTTCATAATAACTGGGGTCAGAGCAACAGGATAGTAGTCATTGAGGCAGGTGTTGAGTTATTTTTTCATCTGCCTAAACTCAGCCAGGCCTGGCACCCAACAGAGGATGCTGGACAACTCCAGTCATTTTTCTTTCTTTTTTTTTGTTTGGTTTCTTCATGAGTTTAGGTTGTTAACCTTAATATGTGTAACAAAGTTACACATATTAAATTCCAATATGTGTTTCTGCAATCACATTTGATAACAAGACTATTAAATATTTACCTTGAGAAGGATTTAGCTTATTCATTTGTTAATGTCATGTTTTTCTTTTCCTATCTAATATTTCCCTCTTTAATGTTTTTCTGTTCATGTACAGCACTTTGAATCATGTTATTGAATAATGCCATGCAGATAAACTTGCCTTGCCTTGCCTTACCTTAACTAAGGAATTTACTTATACATCTTTAAATCCATTTTTATGCAAACCATTATGTATACAGAAATAAATGCTAAACCAAAGGAATTAATTTGTACTCCTCTTAATGATTTACAAAAAAACATAGATACCCAAAGCATCTCTGTGGTTGCCAAACACAGCAAACAAACTGATGCAAACAAAAGCACAAGTGTCTGGCTGTCTATAATTAAACCTACCTGAAGAGAAGTTAACCACACCCATTGCTACTGGCACTACAATGACCTCTTGTGTGCAAATATTTTAACAACAAAACAAAACCATAAACACAATATATGAAAATACAACTTCTGTTCTTGACAATATATCAGCAGGTGATGGTTGCTGTTGTTTCTGCACAGTCACAGTGATTGAGGACTTCAGGCAGGCAGGGACCATGGGGAGCTGTAGGTAGAGGTTAAATAGGTCCAGAAAAACCCCTGCAAGTTTGTCGGCACATGATTTTAGCATCTAACCTGACACCTTGCCTGTACCTGCAGCTTTGTTGATGTTGACCTTCTTTAAACAGGAGATCACTTTGTGCAGCTGCAGCACGAGGGGTTGATGCTGCATCTCTGGCTGGTAAAGGTTCTAAGGCCTTCTGCTGCTTAGTGAGTCGAAGCGTGCAAATAAGCTGTTTAAGGTGTCGGGGAGAGCTGGGTCGCTGCCAACCTGCTGTTGAAGTGGTTTTCAATGCACTACCTGCATCTGTGCTTTGCCTTCAGGATGCCCTTTCTTACCTCAATTATAGCCCTGCTTTAGGACAGTCTGTCTCCTGATCTGAATGCTGCATCCCTGGCCTTCACGAGGGATGAACTGTGCTGTCTATCCAAGGTTTCTGGTTAGGAAACATTCTGATTGCCTTTGTGGGTAGAACAGCATCAGTGGAAAAGTGAATACAGGAAAGCAGAGATGCCGTGTATTCCTCCAGATCATTGTCTCCTAGGTGAAAACTCCTAGGTCCAACAAAAACCAATGGAAATAGAAGAAACATGTAACAACCTTTGAATTGTCCTGTTACTGAAATGTGCTATACAAATAAACTTGCCTTGCCTAATACTTTATTATGGCAATATATTATGTGCTTGCTATGATATCCGGCGTCTCAGGAGGGGGAAGCGGTGCAGTACCAACACTGTTTATAGTGGGGGTGGTGTGCTGCTGACCTCGACTCGGGACGTCGTGCGTCGGTGGGCGGAATACTTCGAAGACCTCCTTAATCCCACCAACACGTCTTCCATTGCGGAAGCAGAGCCTGAGGACTCTGGGTCGGGTTCTCCCATCTCTGGTGCTGAGTTTGCCGAGGTTTTTAAAAAGCTCCTCGGTGGCAAGGCCCCGGGGGTGGATGAGATTCGCCCTGAGTACCTTAAGGCTCTGGATGTTGTGGGGCTGTATTGGTTAATGCGGCTCTGCAGCATTGCGTGGACATCGGGGGCAGTTCCCCTGGATTGGCAGACTGGGGTGGTGGTCCCCCTATTTAAAAAGTGGGACCGGAGGGTGTGTTCCACCTACAGAGGAATCACACTCTTAAGCCTCCCCGGTAAGGTCTATTCCGGGGTTCTGGAAAGGATGGGTCCGTCGGATAGTCGAATCTCGGATTCAGGAAGAGCAGTGTGGTTTTCGTCCTGGCCGTGGAACACTGCATCAGCACTACACCCTCAGCAGGATCCTGGAGAGGGCATGGGAGTTTGCCCAACCAGTCTACATGTGCTTTGTGGATCTGGAGAAGGCATTCGACCGTGTCCCTCGAGAGATCCTGTGGGGGGTACTCTGGGAGTATGGAGTACCGGGCCCTTTAATAAGAGCTGTCAGGTCTCTGTATGACCGGTGTCAGAGCCAACTCTCACCGGACTCGTTTCCGGTGAGGTTGCCCTTTGTCACCGATTCTGTTCATAAAATTTATGGACAGAATTTCTAGGCGCAGCCAAGGTGTTGAGGGGGTCCGTTTTGGTGGCCTTAGGATTGCGTCTCTGCTATTCGCGGATGACGTGGTCCTATTGGCTTCATCAGGGCGTGATCTACAGTTCTCACTAGAGCGGTTTGTAGCCGAGTGCGAAGCGGCCGGGATGAAAATCAGTGCCTCCAAATCCGAGACCATGGTCTTGAACCAGAAAAGGGTAGAGTGCCTCCTCCGGGTTGGGGAGGATGTGCTGCCCGTAGTGGAGGAGTTCAAGTATCTTGGGGTCTTGTTCACGAATGAGGGAAGATGGAGCGGGAGATCGACAGGCGGATTGGTGCGGCGGATTGGTGCGGCGTCTGCTGCGAAGCGGGCGCTGTACCGATCCGTTGTGGTGAAGAGAGAGCTGAGCCAAAAGGTGAAGCTCTCGATTTACCGGTCGATCTACATTCCTACCCTCATCTATGGTCACGAGCTTTGGATCGTGACCGAAAGAACGAGATCCCGGATACAAGCGGCCGAAATGAGTTTTCTCCATAGTGTGTCTGGGCTCTCCCTTAGAGATAGGGTGAGGAGCTCAGTCATCCAGGGAGGACTCAGAGTAGAGCCGCTGCTCCTCCACGTCGAGAGGAGCCAGTTGAGGTGGCTCGGGCATCTGGTTAGGATGCCTCCTGGACGCCTCCCTGGTGAGGTGTTTCGGGCACATCCCACCGGGAGGAGGCCCAGGGGAAGACCCAGGACACGCTGGAGGGACTATGTCTCTCGGCTGGCCTGGGAACGCCTTGGGATTCCCCCGGAGGAGCTGGCCCAAGTGGCTGGGGAGAGGCCACTTGTGCCTCCCTACTGAAGCTGCTACTCCCGCGACCCGACCCCGGATAAGCGGAAGACAACGGACGGACGGACGGACGGACGGCTTGCTATGATATCTATGTTACAGGGTAAAATGAAAAAAGGCAGTGACAGAAAATCATTTATTATGACCCCAAATAAAATGAAAAATTCTAACAATAAATGTAATGAGGGTGAAAAATGAAAGTAATTTTGTCAAGGCAACATACGGAGAATGTTTTTTTTATTTCCAATAATCTCCACTGAAGTGCCTTCTATAAATGAAGCGGCACTCAGACCCAGAGCCACCCGCTGTAGTGCCACAAAGGTTTGAGTAGCTCACAGAGGAACTTCCAGATCTGTTGCTCCCACTCGCTGATTCAAAGATGGGCCCTGAAGTGCATCTGGTAGAAACACTGTGATGATTTGCTATGCCAGAGTGGAAGCCTTCTGTGTTGTGAGTCACTTTCATGCAACACTGTATTCTATTCCAGCGCTAAATATCTGTAAAGATAGGGTAATTGCTTTCCACTGTTACAAATACCGATTTAGCGTCTGTTCAGATGCCCTGAAACAGAAAAGGCAAACAGGGAAAAGGTAGACTTCTTGGTTGTTTCTTTCAAGGCTGACATCAAACCAATAACCAATATTTGAAAGCAGAGATGCAGACTTGATGTTGCTGGTTTGTTGTTTCCTCTGATGATCTGTGTCTTACTTCTTTTGTCTGCAGGCTCACTGGGATGGCTTGACTGGAAGAATCTCTTTCAACAAGACCAATGGCCTGAGAACAGACTTCGACCTTGATGTTATTAGTCTCAAAGAAGAGGGTCTTGAAAAGGTTATGATTTTACTAATTTGTGTGTGTGTGCGTGTGTGTATACACACATGGTTTTGTTCATCCTGTTCCTAAATATATAATTAATAAGAGTTAGACAAAACGACAGCAGTGAATCCAGGTGCCACAGTGGATGTGATTAGTAAAAGATCAGTGTGCACATTGTGTGTATGTGCTCTAGAGTCAGAAATTTGCTCACTTATTACAACTATTACAGATGAACCTTCAATAGTAATCATCTTATCTCACAAAAAGTCTTCATGGAACGAGTTAAGCTTTCTGTTGGCATCAGAAATCCCAGGGTCTTTAAAGGAGCAATAAGCGATATTTCATCACTAAGTGATGCTTGAACGCTGCAACCCCTCCTTTCCCTTCTCAACCATTGCCTCCTATGCACATATTTGTAAAGGATAAAAACACAGCAAAACAGTGTAACCTCTCGGAGGAACATTTCTAGTGAAGAAGTAAGTAACTCATAACTTAAAATAATGCTGTTAGCAAGAGAACATTTTGATCTACTGGGGTGCTTTCCACCATGTTGCTCCAATGTTGCGCTGCTCTAATGTGGTATTTTAGGGTAGGGAGGGGCTAAGCCCTTAGTGGCAGCTGTTCATATGCACGTACATGCACGCACACGCATGTACGCACACGGTACGGCCCGGCTATGTAACAAGAGACTGATTTTTTTAGTTCTTTCCATCTAAAATAATAACATTTCACTAATTGTTCCTTTAAAATCAATTTTTATGGATTTACTTGTATTTTGTGTCATAGGCAAACACAAAATAGTGCAAAGCTGTGAAGTGAAATGAAGATCATGCATGGTTGTTCAAAGCTTTTAAAAAGAAAACTCAGAAAAATGTAGCATGCTTGAGAGTTTTTGCACCATTTCATTTACTGAACATGCATACAACTTTGAAGATGTAATATTTTTTTTTATAGTGAAGCAAAGCACAAATAAGACAAACTGCCAGAAAACCACAGATTCTCAATTGGATCAAAGTGTGGACGTTGATTAGGCCATTCCAACACATTTAAATGTTTCAACATAAACCACTCACATCTTGCTTTAGCAGTATGCTTTGCTTAATTTTCCTACTGGAAGGTGAACCTCCGTCCCAGTCTCAGATCACAGGCAGACGTTATCACTGTATCCCTGTATTTGTATTTTTGTTGTGGTATCATGTACTATTCATTTGAATATAATGGATTTGATAGAGCTCTGGTGGAATATCAATGATTTTGATATTTTTTATAACCCTACCCTGAATTGTACTTCTCAACAACTTGTTTGGAGAGCTCCTTGGTCTTGATGGAGAGATGCTTCTTGGTTAGTGGTGCTGTAGCCTCTGGGGCTTTTCAGAAAAGGTCTGTTTATATTGACAGATAATGTGACAGATTTCACACAGTTTGACTTCATTCCATTATTGTGACTTTTGAAGGTAATTGGCTGCACCAGAACCTTTTAGGGCAGTGGCAGTTTCTGATATGGGCAACTTGGCAGCCGCACAAGGTGGCTTCTCATCTAAGGCGGCATGAGATCCCCCCTGGACTGACAATGTTGACAGCACCTAATGCACTACTCCACCTGTGGGTATTTGGTGCCCTCTGGCTGCAGCAGTGCACATAGTTTTCTGCCGTGGTTGTCTGACAGACAACAGAAGGTGGAGGGTGCGGGGGATGGGAGGACCCTACGCTGCTTCAGTGCCAGCGCGCATGCCTCCGCGGCCAGTTTGAATTGTTTACCTGTATCTGCAGGAGTGACTCACAATATGATGATTGTAACCAATGGAGGGAGTTTTTTTCATTGATTTTCCTAAACCCTGAAGGATTGGCGACAAATGTCAGTGTTGGACACGAGTTTGTAAACAAGGGGACTTTACTATGGAATTTGACCAAAGACACCTATGTGCTCTCCTCATTTCCTCGGTGGTAAGGAGCCAAAACTCGAAAGTCCTGACCTAATACCAGCGACTGTGCCATCTCTGAAGGTAGGCTACATTTATTTGGCTTTTTCTCAGCTAAAACAAAACATCAGGAGGAGATCCTTCCTGCCTGCAGCCATCGCCATCTACAACAACTCGTTGAAGAAACCACATGAGTTACACCAACATTTAATTTCCATTTGGGATTAATAAAGTATTTTTAAACTGAATTGAATCGATTGTTTTCAGGTTCATCAGTCATCAGACCTAAAGTGGTATGTGATGCCTCCTTCTCCCATATGCTTCTCCATTAATGTTCAGTCTAACACAGTTTAACACGCAGAGTGTGTCGATCTATTCTCAAGCTATTACTTTGGCCCTGAGATCAGGTTGTTTGAGAATATCCTGTTTCTGACTTCTGTTTCTCTATTATACTTATTGAGTAGAATGAACTGTGCAGTGTTGCTTGGCAGTCTCTATAGCTTCTGGTATGGGTAGGTTGCCATCTTTCTGGGGCCATCCTGTCTTCATTGCACCTCTCTGTTGGTCTGACAACTTATTTCTCTCCTTGTTGCCTTTATTTAAGCTTCCAAGGCTCAACATTTATGGGGAATCTTTCTCTCTGGCTAGTGTGGTGCTTGGTCTTGTAACTAAGTCTCTCAAGGCTCAATGTTGCGGGGGCATAAACACGCTTATTTGTCTCTGTGATGTCGATATAGACCCTTTAGATCTACTATTAAATCTTCAGAGGGTACTTTATTACTTACCTTGCTAACAGACTCCAGTTTTAGGAAGAAATATCAATTCCCAACTTGTTAGTTACTGGGTGTCTCTAAAACAAGGTTATTGCCGCTTCCAGACGCTGTTGAGTCTTTAGTCAATTAACTGCATGTTATATAGGAACAGCTCATTAGTTAAATCAAAACTACCATGCTGCAATCAGTGACTGCGTGGTTCCCAACCTAATAAGTCATAAACCCATTCTAATATACACCTTGAGACCCTCAAACATTTTCCCTAATGTTTGAACCAAACAAGCAAAACTGGTTTAATAGGCATAGCTAAACAACATATTACTTAGTTAGGTTGATACCAAAACTAACTGCACTTCAGCTTCCCTTTTCCACTACCCAGACTGATGAAACTTGCGCCTTTTTGTAGCGGTTCAGGTGTCCTTTGGTCTTGTAAACTACCCGGCGGAGGTGAATTCTATATGTTTATATAGTGTAAGTACTTTTACTTCCCTTTTTGCCCTCCATCACATAACACAGGGTTAAGCTATGATCATTTTACATATTTCAGTAAAACCAACATATATAAAATTACATTAATTTGAGATTCAGATTACCCAACTTTTGCTATAGTGAAGAATAATTCCTTGATGAACAAGCAAACAAATAGATTACACCATAGAAATAAACAACATATAATCTGTCAAAAATGATTCAAATATAAGATATCAGCCAACAGGGGCTGATGTAATTAAATGCAATTTGTCTTCTGTGGCTTGCTAACAACAAAAGCATAAGTCTGTCAATTAATGTCATGGCATAACTTCCTTGGCTATGTTTGTGTTTTCCTGTAGAAACATGTGATTTCCTCAGAATAGCATAACTCCATTGTTCAGCACGCAAAAATGTACAAGATTATGAAGAGAAAAAGACTCAGCTAATACTGCTGATAAAAATAATATTCTCACATGCAACTGCAAGCACTTTAAACTTCATTATTCTAGGTAGTGCAGTCCTCTCAGCATCTCCTGACCTTTGGTATATGAACTGTGTGCTGGAACCTCTATGAATAATTTACTCCATTAATAAAAACTCATTCAAAAGCCCTGCAGTCTCATGAAACCTGAATTAAAGGACTGATTTGCAATTGCAAGGACTATCTTGAGCACTCACTTAGATTATCATAGGTTCCCTGAGGAGTGTGTGGCAGCTGAGGGTTGGAGTGTTTTTGGCCCCTCTAGTGATGCACAAGGTTGAGCGGCTGGTTGGAGAGCAGGGGATGCTGTTAAAGAGGCCTGACGATACAACCTAAAGTAAGAGTTGAGAAAGAACATGAAAAGCCTTGAGGAATAATCGGATATCTTTGCTGTCCTCTTCCACTTTGCTTCTCAGGCATGTACCTTCCTCCCTTCCTTCTTTCAGCTCCCACTGACAAACCCCTCAAAGGCCATGAGGCCGATCATAATCTTAGATCATCTGAAACATTGGTCCCTGTGAGTGTCAAGAATAAAGCAGCTATGGAAGGGTTGAGAGGTCACATTGCTGTCAACTCTTTCCATAGGCTTCCACACAGATAATCTCTGTGCGGAACCGAAATGGAAATCGAAATGTCTCCAACACATAAATAATGGTATGTTGTATAAAAAAAAAAAAAACTTACAAAAATGTCATAAGTTTTATCTTTCATTAAAAATATTGTCAGTATAACTTAAAAGTGCAAAATACGATTTTAGTTTGTCATGTTGTTAAATGACCATCCTGCATAAAATACTTCATGCTGGAACAAAATGTTGTTTTTCTTTTACAGATTGGTACCTGGGATCCAGCAAGCGGCCTAAATATGACCGACAACCAGAAGGGAAAGACAACTAATGTCTCGGATTCATTGTCCAACCGTTCACTTATTGTCTCTACCATTCTGGTAAATAATAATTTTGCAATATTCTACATTTTCTATGATTTATTTCTTGAATTATTATCCAAACAATAGTATTGTCTTACATTACACCAAACAAAAAAAGATATAATAATCATAATAATAATAATATATAAAAGGAAAAAGGATGCCTTATAGCAGGAGTGTCGAACTCATTTTAATTTAGGGGCCGCTTACAGCCTCATTTGATGCCAAGTGGGCCGGACCATTAAAATCATAGCACAGCTCATCATATCTAAAAATAACAATAAATTCATGTTTTCCCCTTTGCTTTAGTGGAAAGAAGTACAATTACATTAGGGTATTTTTTGATATAATGAAGTATCCTTTTACAAAACATGTTATGAACAACTTTAGATTTCTCAAGAAAAACATGCAATTTGCTTCAGTTTATCATTTCTATGTATGCATTACAACTAATCAGTGTTTGTACAAAGGCACAAAACTTTAAGTCACAGGAATTTAGAACTGAAACATATGGTAACCTATTGCACTTTAAGATTGAATCAACTTGTCAAGATATACGAATTATGTTTACTCCATTTTCCACATGTGTAATAATTCTCAAAACTTAAATTGACACCGCACATCTTACAAATCAAAGTGCTGGCCATTTTAAATTGATAAGAAATAAAGTAATCACCAGGCCTGTAAATGTAAGATCTATACATGAAACACACATAAAAAATGTATACATAAAATGTATTACCAAACGCTTTTGTAGTGAAGCTGGTGACTAACAAATTGCACAATTTTTAGCTGTTATTACAGCAAGGATTCATTTTCACAGAACTATATTTTTTGAGTGCAATGTTTCTCATGCAGCATTTTACAAGAATTAGTCTAGTTTAGATTACTTTGTTTTTGTTCAGAATGTCATTTAAGTGTCGGTGTGTGAGCCCTGAGCGCAGTTTTGTTTTATTGATGTTCATTACAGAGAAAACCTATTCATGAAGGTAGGTAGTCCCAAACATGCACAAAATATTTGCAGCTAGGGCTGTTAATTTGGGGTACCCTGGCAGGAGATACTGATAAAATGTGTCCAAGTCCACTGAGGCAAATGTGTTCTTCAAATTTGTATCACATTGTAAATCAATTATTTCTAATTGTATGTTGATGAGCACATCAGATTCTTTGACTGTGAAGGGTGAGCGAAAAACTGCAAATTCTATCTCGTGTTCACTAAAGACCAGAAAACAAACAATTCATTACAATTCAATGTTGCATATCTCTTTTCTACATTAATAACTTAAAATTAGTAAACTAGCTTCAGTTGTAAAACATATTTAGTAGACAGGTACAAATAAAGAAAAAGCTGTGGGGTTTATACGCATTTATATCAATACTAGTTTGCTTCTTTGTAGATTGCTCTCTGAAGCTGAGATATCATAGGTCTGCTGATACCTAAGAGTAGGTTAATGTAATAGCCAATGATTTTTAAGATAAGATTTGAAACTTGTAAGTTTTCCTCCTACATCCAAATAATTTTTTCAAAAACAAAAAAGACCTTGTAGTTGCAGTAAGTACATATCAATATAAGATGACGTTTGAGTAATGAAGACTACAGATAAAAAAACAATTACTTCTAACAAAGTGCAAACTGAAGGCAGCAGCTTTCAATGTTTGTTTATAGCAAATCAAACTGAAAGCAATATTTTTGGAAACTAGTTACACAAGGCTAAAACAGCTCTCAGCCGTAACACACTTGCTCCAAAGATGTCATTATTTTTAAGCCTTTCCTCTTGAAAAACCTTCCAGTGCTCTGCTTGTGCTGCCCGTTCTTTTCAGAGCACTTTCTAGGGATGTTGCTCTCTGATTCAATTGAAGCAGAGTACCTCCAAGCACTTCTCTCCCAAATTGCCAGTTGACTTCAACACTCGAGGATGCCGATTTGGTGGAAGTAGACTCAGGCAAGGTAAAATTAACTGATTGATTGTCCAATAAGATTTCATGCTTTATACCTCCTGTTGAGCAATTTATCAGAGACACTGGACATTTTTCTTTCCAATAATTTCAAAACGAAGGAAGTAAGACTCAACTTTGAGTAGAAGACTGTTTTTTTCTGACCTTAATAATTTCATACCTATTCATTTGCTCAGAATTAAATGATAAGATGTTTCAGTGATTATCTTTTTCAGACGTCTGCTTTCCTTCTTTTCTAAAGAAATGTAATCTTCATTCTTGGAAATATTTTGAATTAACTTCTGCTGATACAGTCAAATGGAATGAGTGTTTTTACCCTTAAAATAAGATAATTAGATATATTCACTTGAAATAAGATGATGGAGATGAATTGTTCTTATTTTAAGTGCAGAAATCTTTTTCCATTGACAGATCATCTTATTTACCTTCTCAAATCAAGGGCAAATACACTGTTTTAATTTAGGGTGAGAATAAAACTCACCTAAAATCTAGAATGAATGCATCATATAAGAATTTCAAAACTGGTTTTGATGACAGTGAGTGGAATACGAAAGCAACAGAAAGAACCATGTGAACTTCTGTTTTTGGGCGTGCCGTTGCCGCAGATGGCCGCTATTTGCGTGGGAGCAGCGTGAGTGGGGGTTTGGGGAGAAGCCACACTGGATCAGGACAAAGATTTGAGGAAATGTGAGAAAAATTTTGTTTCATCCTGTTGAATCTTTTCTCTACCAAGCATTAAGAACCTTCACTTCTCCCTGTTGTGCAATTACATGTTTTAAGTTATTTAATATTTATCAAATAAACAGCTGAGCTTTCTCCTGTTCTGCTCCCAAACTCTGGAATTCTCTCCCCCAGAAATGTACAATTCCAAACACCCTCTACCAGTTCAAGTCTAAACTTAAAACCCATCTGCTTAATAGTGCATACTCTCTGTGATTGCTGGTTCATGCTAATGTCTGTTGTATGCTATTTTATCTTTATTGTTCTGCTTGTTCTATATAGGGCTGTCATAAACAGTTATTTTAATTCTATTGATTATTCTGACGAATAATCGAGTAATTGGATAAGAAAATTAACATACTGCAGATTTTTCTCAAAAATACTAATTCACTGTGTGCCTCTGATAACGTCTTTTGGTCAAATGTGATGTATGTAGTGTGGATTCAGGCAATGTATAAAAATTCATGAATTATTTCATAAAGTTCATTAGTAGCTCCAAACATATTTAGAGTGTTTTTATTCACATTTTGTCTTGCCAAAAGCTTCTCTCTCCTACAGCCTGGATCACAAGTACATGAACAAATAAGCAAATGTGAATGACATCATCTAGCAACTTCTAGCGACTTTTAGGACAGCCAGTAGTGACTTTCCTTGCTGAGGAGTTGGCTACAGTGGAGGCGAGATCAACTGGTGGTAGCAGCTGGAATACGCAGATGAGTCTAAAGGGCAGGTGGCTACATCAATGCCTGTTTAAAAATACGATCAATGTAACGAAACCGTTTCCAAAATGTTAAACGCCCTACCTGTACTTCACTCCCAACTAATGGACAGCTGTTGATGCTTAGGTAAAGGGATCCAGGTCAAATGGTGACAGTCACCCCGACTTGTTGATTATAGTTTGTATCATTATTAGTTTTAATTTCGCTCTTAGTTCAACAATTGAACTATTATTATTGTCACAATATATTGAACTTTTCCGTTGCCACTTGTTTTTGATATGAGGTTTCAAACTTTCAGAAAAACTGTATTCTAAAACTAAGAGGAAACATAAATCCTCCCTGATACGTCGCCTCATTCTCTGGACTTTAAGGAATGACACACAGCTGAAAAACATTTAGTTTCCGTGAGTGTTTCAACCTCATAAGATGTTGAACTATGGTGGGAGAGAATAAAAAAATAAAGCCAGTCGTTCTTCTTGAACATTTTATTTTACTTGGCTCTTCAACATTCTGTTGCTTCTCAGTGATTAATCCAAATCACTATTAATATTATTAAACATATAAAATAAAATATTAAACAGATTTCCAGGGTTTCCTTTTTTCACCTGACAGAGCACTTCAGTCTCAGGCTGCAGGTCTACTGGTGGTTGTTAGAGTCACTAAAAGTAGAATGGGAGGCAGATCTTTTAGTTATCAGGCTCCTCTCCCGTGGAACCAACTTCCAGTTTTGGTCCGTGAGGCAGACACCCTGTCTACTTTTAAGACTAGGATTAAAACTTTCCTTTTTGACAAAGCTTATAGTTAGAGTGGCTTAAGTTACCCTTAGCTATCTCTATAGTTATGCTGCTATAGGCTTAGGCTGCTGGAGGACATCAGGGTCTATTTTTCACACTCTGCTGAGTTCTCCTACTGTTCTCCATTTTGCATTGTTTGTTGTTATTTCATCTTTCAACTATTTGTTCTCTGTCTTTGTTCTCTTCATAGTAGGTACACCTGGTCTGGAATTCTGTTAGCTGTGACATCATCCAGGAAGACAGATCATCTGCTATTACCATATAACAGAAAGGATTCCTGATTTCTGTGTTTGTGTCTCTGCTCTGTCTTCTCTAACCCCCAGTTGGTTGATGCAGATGACTGTTCATACTGAGCCTGGTTCTGCTGGAGGTTTTCCTCCCTGTTAAAGGGGAGTTTTCCTCTCCACTGTCGCTTTATGCATGCTCAGTATGAGGGATTGCTGCAAAGCCATCAACAATGCAGAGAACTCTCTACTGTGGGTCTACGCTCTTTCAGGAGGAGTGAATGCTGCTTATCAAGACTTGCTGCAATCTGCTGGGTTTCCTTAGATAGGAAACATTTTGACCAATCTGTCTGTATGATTTGATTGAATGATGCAATATAAATAAAATTTAATTGGATTGAATAGTTCTATAGAATGTTTTAGAGGGTTCTGAAAGGCGCTTTTTTTAAACAATACGTAATATTATTATTATTCTATTCTATTCTACAACCGCTTAGAAATATGTTATTTGGGGGGTTTCTAAATTCCTAGTTTGCAAAGTAAATACAGCAAGCTCCCAGCACCTGCTTCACAATGAGTTGGCAAATTATATTGTTTTCCGTTTCTCAGCAGGTTAACTAATATCTATCTTTTCTTAATCTATACTTTCAGTGTTTTACAATATGAATACAGTTGCTATAGATTGCATGTGTAATAGAAAAAAAACATATTTCTCCAAAAAATACACATTTAGATCAACAGTTATTTTTCATCATAGAACTATCCAAGCTACTTAAATAATTTGCATACCTCGGGTGTTTGTATATGTGAACAGTTTTACATATTTTATCAATACAAACACAGAGTCACAGACTGTGGAATGACAAAATAAGGAAACTGAGATCCAAGCTAAATTAACGGCAGTGATGATCCTGTTATTCAGGACGCGAGCGTAAAAATAACAATATAAAGTAAATTGTGGGTTGTCATTATTTATCTTGGGCCTTCTTTCCTTCCGCGCATGCTGTGAGGTGATTGGATTGCAGTTATTAGCAAAGACTCTCTGCAGCTGTAATTGCTATATCAGGATTGAGTCATGGGAAGATGGGTGATGACTGTGAGCAGCGAGGAAAAAGGAGGGAGGGATGACAATAATTGGGTTTGTTACATTTGATTGAGGCACACTTTCATCCAGCTTCTCATCATTTTCTCAAGGATTATGTACTATAAAACATGATGTAATTACTGTTAGGATCTTGGCCTATCAACAGTTTTATCTGCTTTGGAAATCAGTTGTGTAATGTTGCAGAGGGAATGGAGTACCTTTAGGCTGGAGCTAGAGCTAATATACTGTGCAATTGTTAAAGAGATCAGGAAGCAGACAAATTCATCTTCCTGAGGAACAGCTCAGTTGTTTTTGTGCAAAGGACTAATAGTAAAAATACCCACAACCTGGTTTAATTCTCCAAGAATATATAAACCCAGATTGGACTTGTTTTACAGCACATCCCATAAAATCTTCATTTGATTATCTGAAAAGATTCAGGGGACAGTTTAAAAAATTGTTTTGAAAAAAATATGAATTTCCACCTGCATTCACCTTCTTTATTGCAATTACCGTAACTGATCCACTAGGGGTAGTCCAGGTGAAAGTTGTATCACTTTAAAACAAAAGTAATTTTCACTTGGTGGCACTGCACAAAAAAATGCCATAACATTTATAGCCTCAACAACTTATCTACTGAGGTCTACCCATCCACAGGTTAAAACAAATTTTGCCAGATCGACTCACAATAAATTAATGCTGGTGAGGCTGGTTGGCCATTATTAATGACATCACTGGTTCAACACCTGTATGGCAGCAAGTATTGCCACTTGAAGCTGAGAAAGTGGCCACTGCCCTAACTCCTGAGGTCATTTGTGGCTTCAGCAGTTTTTATTTTCCAGTAATCAGTTAAGAAAAAAAAAATGTTATATGAAAAAGTTAAAAACTGATTAGGTTCCTGTGCTGTACATGCACGGGCCATTTATGTTCTCTTTGCAATGCTGCTGGATTTTATTCTGTCCCAAGACACTGAACTAATTGACCACTCCTGATCTAAACACTTCAAAGACATGTAGCTTGTTGTAGTACCATACATGATCATGAATGCAGCAACCTTGTTAGCACGACATATTTCTGAAAAATATGACTTAATAATACGTTATGTCGCATTGACCCAGCAATAACCTAACCTGACTCCGCCAGATGGATTTGCTCTGCATATCCATCTGGAAACCTTCCGTTGAAGTAATTTTGGGAAGAGGCGAAAATACTGGGTAGCTGTTTGGCCTATGTTGGTAATAGACGGGCCAAATAAACCAATCAGATCAACAAAGCATATGACGTACTAACAGCGACGACGAAAACACAACCACAAGCTCTTGCCGAAACCAGTCGGGAGAAGAGCAAAAACATCCTTTCCTCTGAGAAAAGTCTCCAGAGCAGTGTTTTGCTCTTCTTTCAGTGAAGAAATACTCTGTAATTCTGATAAAACTTGCTCGATAGCCACGCCAGTGTTTCCTGCAGCACTACCGCCTCGCTAACATTCAAAAAAAAAAAAAAACTCAATATGCTTGCATGTTTATTTGACGTGGTTGTTTGTTGTTGCTTTCGCGCGTGCATACAGTGATTGGCAGGGAAGAAACAGGCGAAAATACGTGGATACGCCCCCCACCCCACCCCCCCCCCCCCCCCACCCCCGGTCTGCGAGTCGTCCGCACAAAACTTGTCTTCTTCAACACCCCGCCTCGCCTAAACAAATTCCTCCAGGAAACACTGTACGCTAACGCTAGTTTCATCGGCTGAAGCCGCCATGTTCTTTAGACTGAACTGTCGCGCTTCTCGTTGCGTCACACCTCAACCCGCCTCAAAGCCAACGCTGGACGTTCGTTTGGTGAACGGCTCCAAATTTTCTTTGACGGAAAGTAGCCAGACTGATCTGCGAGTGAAACCTTATAAGCTTGCGAGATCAGGATGGTCTCACGAGGCTAGCAATAGCCATATATATTCTCATATTATGCTATACAAATGCTCTGACTGCTAGAATTACAGCAAAAATTATTCATACGCATGGCAGGTTTAGATTTAATCAAATCAAAATTTTATGCACCATGTTTCTTCTGTCTGGAAGTAACATTAATGTTTCGGCTGCCTGATTCCTGACTTAACTTGACAGGGAATATTTGGAAGAATCTAAAGATTGGGGTGATGACAAGGAGGCCTTCAATATCAATAACCTGGAGGGGGAGTGGTGGCCTAATGGTAAGAGTACTGTGCTTGTTTCCCAGAGGTTCTGGGTTCAACTGCCACTCTGGGTCCTTGAGCAAGACCCTTAACCCCAGCTTGCTCCCTGGGGCTACACAGTGGCAGCTCACTGCTCCCCAAGGGGATGGGTTAAATGCAGAGAATAAATTTCATTGGAATGTATGTTGCAATGACAATAAAGATGATTATTATTGTTACTGGAGCTCATGAACTGTTAGAAATATCTGTGGAGGGGTGCAGTGGTGGCGCAGGGGTTTTGTGTACAACCCATTTTCTGAGGCCTTAGTCCTTAACGCAGCTGTCCCGGGTTTGACACCTGGCCTGTGGACCTTTGCTGCATGTCTTCTCCCTTGTCATAATCTGGGTTTTGTTTTGGTTTATGTTTATTATTTGATCAGCTGTTCCTGTCTTCCACCTCAGGTTTTGTTTCTGTTCTGTCTTGTTTTGGATTCTTCAGCTTATGTACTGTTTTAGTTTATCCGGTCTTTGTATTAGTTCTGATCTCCATTCTGTGCTCTGTGTAGTCTTAGTTTTATCTTCTATCTTAGGTTTGTTCTTCATGGTTATTTATGTTCTAGGGTTGGTTTAGTGTCTGTTCCTTTCCACGTGTTTTCTGTCAGCTTGTTTCCTCCTGCAGCCTCTTCCCTCCCTCTGATTACATCCACCTGTTTCTGGTTAATTGGCTCACTCTCTCTCCTTTGTTCTCCTGCCTTTTTAAGTCTCTCTCCTCTGCCACTTCCCTGCCAGTTCATCGTCAATTCTTGTCATGTCTATAGTGTCTTTCGATTGTCAAGCCTCCGGTGAGTTGAAGTTCCACGTTTTCTAGTGATGGTGAGATGAAGCCTCATGAGGCATTGAACCACTTGAGCCAATTGGTTCGAGAAAGGGTTCATTTCTTGATGCTTCATGTGCACACGACACCACCTACTGGCCAGGTGTATAATCACAGCCAGCTGGATCTTAACACGTGTGATGCATTGAATTTTTGTCTATTATGACTCTTGGGAATGACTTCACAAAAGGTGTAGGACGAAATAATTTGTCTACATAAATTTTGTATACACATGTGTATAATAAAACATTGTTTGAATGTATTGTCTGTGTGTAATTATTCCCAAAATAGTAGTGACGTGATATGGCATGTTGTGTAATAATGTTTTTCTGTGACTCTAGAAAAATGACATGGGCTTAATCAGGCAGAGGACAATGAAAGTGCTTGTGGAACTTGGCAGGGGGTAGTGAATAGGCTAATGCTTGTGTAACTTGGATGATTTCATGCATTTTTATTAAGAAACAACAATTTCTCCACAGTTTTTGGTTTCAAATGATTTCTCTTTTTTGATACTACTTCTCCAACCTTTGAAAAGACACGCTCACATGGCACAGATGATGCCGGGGTGCATAAATAAATAAGTGCAAGTATGTACAGATTGGGGTACTGTGACCAATGATTAGCCCAGTACTAAACGGTCCCACAGTTTCCCCTCAGCAGCAACACTGAAGCACACAGAGGTTCCCGCTGCGTCTTTACGCACGATCCAGCTGCTGATGTCTCCTCTCTTTTCAGCTCAATGCAATTCTAGACAGTAACAAAAAAACTAGTCCATGCATTTGTTACTTCAAGGCTGGACTATTGTAATTCTTTACTATCAGGAAGTCCACAAAATGCAGTTCGAAGTCTTCAGCTGATCCAAAATGCTGCGGCAAGAGTCCTGATGAAAATCAACAAGAGGGATCATATTTCTCCAATTTTAGCTTCCCTTCATTGGCTTCCTGTTAAATCAAGAATAGAATTTGAAATTCTTCTTCTAACGTATAAAGCCCTTAATAACCAAGCTCCATCATATATCAGAGCTCTGATTACTCAGTATGTTCCTAACAGAGCACTTCGCTCTCAGACTGCAGGTCTGCTGGTGGTTCCTAGAGTCTCTAAAAGTAGAATGGGAGGCAGATCCTTTAGCTATCAGGCTCCTCTCCTGTGGAACCAACTCCCAGTTTTGGTCCGTGAGGCAGACACCCTATCTATTTTTAAGACTAATCTTAAAACTTTCCTTTTTGACAAAGCTTATAGTTAGAGTGGCTCATGTTACCCTGAGCTATCTCTATAGTTGTGCTGTGATAGGCCTAGGCTGCTGGAGGACATCAGGGTCTAATTTTCTCACTCTACTGATTTCTACTGTTCTTCATTCTACGGTTCTCCAGTTTTGCATTGTATTACATTGAAATGACTGTCGTCATTTCAGCTTTTAACTTTTTGCTCTCTCTCTTTTTCTTCATAGTAGGTACACCTGGTCTGGCGTTCTGTTAACTTTGACATCATCCAGAGAAGACGGCTCACCCGTTACTACCATCTAATGTAGAACAGATTACTAGATCAATGTGTGCTTCTGTGCTTTTGTCTCTCTTGTTGTGTCTCTGCTCTGTCTTCTGTAACCCCAGTCGGTCGAGGCAGATGACCGTTCATACTGAGCCCGGTTCTGCCGGAGGCTTTTTTTTCCCGTTAATGGGTGGTTTTTCTTCCCACTGTCGCTTCATGCTTGCTCAGTATGAGGGATTGCAGCAAAGCCATGTACAATGCAGACGACTCTCCCTGTGGCTCTACGGTTCCCCAGGAGTGAATGCTGCTTGTCGGGACTTTGATGCAATCAACTGGTTTCCTTATATAGGACATTTTGACCAATCTGTATAATCTGACCCAATCTGTATAATATGATTGAACTTGATTTTGTAAAGTGCCTTGAGATGACATGTTTCATGATTTGGCGCTATATAAATAAAATTGAATTGAATTGAATTAACAGTTTATAACCTATATCACCTTTCACAGCAACAGGTTTCTCATCTCAGTCGACCAGACAAATCTCTATTGCTCTCCTCAGTGCGCTCTGGGCGGTGAGGTGGGAGGATTTTACCCGATGGTGCGCTGCGTGCGAGGGATAAACAGGGGGAAATGCATAAATAAAAACTGTAAATGGCTCCTATACAGTGATCATAGGAGCTGACCGGTCTGAGATCAGCCTCCTGATGTTACAAGTTCTTTAAAATGAAAGCGCGCACCCAAATTACAAGTAAAGTAATTTTGCGCACCTGAAAAAAGCGCAAGGCAGAAGCGCATCGAAGCGCTGAGGCACAGAAATACGGTGCATGTAGTTAAAAAATGCAGAATTAATAAAAACAACTTATAACCAGATGTAGCGTTTTAAACTGCATCTGGTGAGCAGAACTGTTTTATGATCCAGAGTGCAGCCATCACTGGTTCTGAATGAAGGCAATATCTGGCAGCAGCTCTCTTCCCCCGCCCCCTTTCCTCCTGCGTACGTAGTACAGGACCTTACCGGCTCACTTTCACCACTGGTTAAGACTAAAATTATTCATAACTCAGATCGCTCTTCCTGCTGCTCTGTTAACATGAACTGCAGCAGGAATTACTGATGGCCACAAGCTGTGAAAGAAGCTGAAACATCTCAGCAGAAGGCGGAGTTTTTATCGTTTCTGCCCAGATGGACGTTGGGGTTTTTATGCGTGAAAAATGCCATGTTTGCGTGTGACAGTGTGAAGTCAGTGACGGTCAATGCGTGATAGTTGAGAGCACTGATCTCCTATCTATCTATCTCTCTCTCTCCTAAACTCTCCAAACACCAAACTAACTGTCTCAAACTAAATAACCACTATCCAAACTCTGCTATCCAAACTATCAAAACTCTATCCACTCTCTCAACTGACCGCAACTCGCCTACAACAACCCACATTTTGAATGGAGCCTGTGGGGTTTCTAAAGCTGTCGAAGCCGCGCCAACATCTGAACCACTTCCCGAAGCAGTCACGTGGTACAGCCGGGCAGCGAGGCTTCGGACGTCATCGTTTTCGGCTCCTCCCCTAAATGAAGCAAGCCTCGATACGCGCTTCACGGAAACGCCCCCTCCATTACTCGACACACGCCTCGAAGCCTCGGCACATAACGTAACATCACTAACGTTTTCCTTTTGCCTCTTATATCTACCTCTTGATCATTTAAGTTTGCCTTCTCCCTGTATGAGTTTTTGGACTGACATTTTTGTATCATTTTTGGATTATGATTTTGACCACTGTTTTGCCCATATCTACTCATTAAATCCTGCTTTATCTCAAACCTCTTTGTCTGGTCGAATTCTGGGTCCTCCTGTCTCTGAGCTTCATGACAGAATGAACTGGACATACCAGACCCTTTCCCAGACAATCCAGTAGAGTTTTTTTTTTTTTCTCTCTCCTCTTTTTCTTTTTTTTCCCACCATGAACCCGACACCAAGGTTGCAAACTGGACTTAGAATTATGATGGACACTTGGGCTGTGTTTGGGACAGAAGAGGATGTCAGGCGCTTACCTGAGGTCGTCTTGGGAGCCTCGTTTAAGGGATCCAGGCTGGCATTCTGTTCTCCCGGCGTCGATCCCAGACGCCACCTCCTCAGCAGCAGCACTTCCCCGCAGCAGCCCCGCCTTCGCAAGCGCAGGCGAGCGGCCGGTCTGGCTGTCACCCCTGTTTCTGCTGCTCTCTCTATGGGTTCTCATCTTCTCAAGTCCCGCGAGGGGGTCCAGGAGGACCTGCCTCGGTCCAAGTCCCGCGAGGGGGTCCAGGAGGACCTGCCTCGGTCCAAGTCCCGCGAGGGGGTCCAGGAGGACCTGCCTCGGTCAAAGTCAACCAGCGCTGCTCCTGTTGGGGTGACTCTGAACCTCTACCAGCACTGACGCGCATGACTCGCCCACCCCGCTGCAGCCTCCGCGATTTATTGACTCTTCACGCACAGAGCTGCAATACGTTTCATTGAGAGTCAGACAGGCGCAGTTCATTTTACAGATGCGGTTTTAGCGCATATTCAGACAGGGACAAACCAGCGGTGGGGATGAGGGGAGCTGAGGTGTGCTGCCCTGGGCGTGTTTACCTGCTGAATGTAGCCGCTGTAAAAAAATTTTTTTTAATAACATATTTATGGAGCGCTCTGTTGTTGTTACTCTGGTCTGCAGTTCTCTCTCTCTCGAGCGCGCCCGCGCGTCATCGGACACAAATCAAAGTTCTTCGTGTTTGTAAATTGTGACTCAGATTAAGAAGCTGGTGCACAAAAAAAGTGAGAACACACACAGGTAGATCATCGGTTTAATCCTTTGCTTAAGAGACGTTTCAGGTTGTGGAGGTGTGGCCGATCTGGGCGTCTCTTTCTTTCTCTCGCTCCAGGCTGAGCCACTGATGCACCTGCAAAAGCCTCAGGATTCTGTTGTGGATGTTGCAACTTTATTGCAGTTTAATTCAAATTATGTTCTAATTTTATTCCCACAACTTTTGTTAAAATGGTTGAATTGATGTAACTGCAACAGAATTTTTTCTTTTTTTTTGCGGTGGGGGGGTGCGCCAAGCCGGTTGGGACACTGAAGGGGGTGCACGGCTGAAAAAGTTTGGGAACCCCTGCTCTAGACCCACGTCTGACCACAGTGTGGACAGTCACACAAGTATATGCCATGCCTTGGGAGGAGCTACCCTGTTCTTTTCCTTCTATGGTCTCTTTTGTACAGTGGCAGAAGCAATCAAGAGCTTGGCCTTATTTGCAAGAGAACGTCGTTTTTGGGTGCCTCTGCACCATGTCAGGATTCACTAGATTATTGAGAGGCATTCAGAATTTGGCGAATTTCACCATTTGCTTTAGGAGCTGCACACAGACAAGTGTTGCTTTCAGCAATGGGACGTTCCGTCCCATGATAAAATAGGCTACCGTATTTTTCGGACTAAAAGACAAACTTAAAATTCTTCAATTTTCTCACAAATTGATGGTGCGCCTTATAATCCGGTGCGCCTTTATGTATGATTGCTTAACTTGTGCTTACTGACCAATTTTATGTGGTACAATGTGCTCAAAAATCTGTTAAAATTTGTAAGTACGACTTTGGTAAGCAACAAAGTTATGGATATTAGGAGCATTAGGGTACACTCTGTCACTACCTGATCGGCCCCGTAACAGGACCCCTGAGCAGTCTACAAGACTGCCTGACTGTAATGTCTAAACCATAAGTGCATTCATGTAAGGCATCCCGTGTCTGGAGTACACGCAAGTGACATTAAACCAAGTAAGTTAATTCAAAATAAAAGTTATTTATTTTGGCCTTATGTTAGAAACAGGGCAGTTTAGTCCAACTACTCTGTCCTCCCGACAGAGACGGATAGCTCTCCCTCTCAGGAGAGAGCTGTATACGCGGAGGACCGCACTGCAAAAAGGAAACTAAAAGTAAGTAAAGTTTTCTTGAAATTAGTATATTTATCCTTGCTTTGAGCAGCTAAATAATTTGCCAATGGAATGAGTATTTTTACCTCTAAAATAAGATAATTAGATATGCTGCATTTGAAATAAGATTATGGAGATTAATTGTTCTTATTTTAAGTGCAAAAATCATATTCCATTGGCAAATAGTCAATAGTCATTTACCTGCTCAAGTCAAGGAAAAATACAATAATTTCCAAAAAATTTTACTTACTTTTAGTTCCCTTTTTGCAGTGCGGAGGGATATTACACACTTGGGAAGAATATTTAATGTGCCTTATGATGTGGTGCGGCTTATTTGTGGACATAGTAATTCATCAAAATCAATAGCCAAAGAGTTCCACATACGACTGTTTTAGAAATATAACAGTGCTGTGGTTCATGTGAACATTGAGAGGTTTTGTGCAGTATTTGAAAGTATTTTGTAATTTTTTTAAAGAAAAAAAAAATGTGCAAAACAAAGACACTCAGCTATATTATATATAAAAAACAATGTTTGTTTTGTAAGACAAAAGTGCTTTAGATTGTCTTGTGTTTAGCTCTGATGTGTCGGTAACAACGATTTGGTTTTCATTTTTATTTGTATTTTATTTGTGTTTTATTAATAAATTAATAAAACATGAAATAATTATCTACTTGAATAAGTAAGATATAAATATTCAAAGTGACAATGAAATTGTGAACTGAATGCTTATAAAATTATCAGCTCATTATGTTGAAATATTTGTCATTGTTCTTTAAAAATGTGTCTAATAATAAAAAATTCACATTAATATTTTTCACAATAATATACAATTATTTTTTAGGTATTTTTAATTCATTCCATGATTTTTTATTTCAAAATTTAATTTTTTAAAAAGTCCTCTTTTATTTCATAATGACACTTTTTAGCAGAATCCCTTCGCCTTCCAACTAAGAGAAACAGGGCGCGGTGAGCAGTATGATTGGCTGGTTCTTTACCCAGACAAAAGCAATCCAACACAGAGTTTCAAGTCAGGTCTGGAGATCTTAATTCAGGGCTGCATCCTTTGAAGGAGCCAGTCTTAATTCAAACCAACATAATTTTCCAACTATTCATATTCTCCAACTGCGGGCGGATATGAAGATTCATAGCAGGGTTTACAGCCAGGACGAGGCAGAGCAGCTGTCTGTGAGACTGCGGAAGTGGAAAGGCTCCCTCAAGTAACTGGGGAACTGGTTTCACGTGAAGTTATCAATAAAGGAAAAAAAGATGAGAAGTTGCTTTATTGAAAATGAACAAATCAGTGGAGCAGGGGTCTGAAAAGTCACTAGCAACAGCACTGCTGTGACAGAGACAGCGTCAGCTTCCTCAGAAAATGACAGGAGGGGTGTGGGTCTGTCTTTTTCCTCTTGCAACTGCATTCTGTGGGAGCGAGCCAAGCACATGAATGACATGATTTGTTTGTGTTATCAAGAGCGATCCGAACCTTTGCGATCACTGAGCGGACCTGATCGGGCCAGTGGGAATTTCCCCAGTGGCCTGATGGCCTGCCGGTCTGCCCCTGACTGTTCATGGTTATTATTTTGCCCTTTACATATTCATTATGGCTCACAATGTTTTTTTTATTTAATGTGGTTTTATCATTTTTCATTTTATTCTCATTCAGCTGAATGTTTATGTTGATACAGAAATATACCACTAAACAAAATTCATTGATGACAATTTTTTGTGCAATTTATTAGTAAACAATTTATTTTCCAACTTAAACACTAACTTTCTGAGCAAAATTTTAAACAATTTATTTGTAGAGAATAATAATAAAGAACTGACTGAACAGTTTGATATCTGAATGACTTTGCGGAAAGCCAGCAGGTGTTGGAAAGGAATTGTGCCTGGATAAAGCTGTTATCTCTCGGGATAGCGAGCCGCAACGGGCGCGTGATCAGCTGGAAACCACTGGGAGTGAAAGGAGAGAAAGGAGAAAAGCGTTTTCCCTCACCATGGAAAATCTCTGCCACCAAGTCAGATTGATGCCGACAAGGTGAGCTGTGGGCTGTGGTCCTAGCATGTCTGAGCATTTTCAAAATCAAGCGATATGTCAACACACCGAGCGAATATTTCGGGTTAACATAGATAATTTCTCACCTAAAACTTCTATTAAAATGAATTTTATCTCAAAGAAAGCATAATATATCCAACTTTATTCACAACTTTTCACTCCTCTCCACCATTGCTGTTTACAGTTAAGAAATTCTCTTCAACCCACAGTGACACATTCATCTGCCGCATTTACAGCCTTCGTCGTCCGCTGTAACATCATCGGTCTACTAAAACAGCCTTCGAAGGATAACCTAACTCTCGCCAGTTGGATGTTGTTCCGTCAAACTCCACAACAATCTCTTCCATTGGGAGGGATTTCAATACCACATAAAATGGAGGAGCATATCAGGATCGCTGGGCGGGATTTTTATAGATGTGACGTATCAGAGGAGCGACTGATTGGATTCAGACAACAATGACAGCTCGCAGCGAGGAAGAAAACGGAAACATTGATACTGCTATTTCGTCAGTGCTGTCCAATCTTCCCAATATTAATCCTTTAAAAGAACACCAGAGAACGGCATTGAAGGCTTTTGTTAGTGGAAACGATGTTTTCACCCTTCTCCCGACCGAGCTTGGCAAGAGCTTGATCTTCCCTAACGTCAGCGTCACGGGGTGGTTTCGGTGTGAGTGGTTAAAGTAACATGTCAGTATAGATGACGGACAAGTGGTTTATCCGATCATATGCAAGAATTTTTGATAAGGCCCCTCCTTCTGAAATACATCTCCAATGGAACAATCCCACATGGATGTGTGGAGCTCTGCAGAACGAAATCCATCTGGCCAGAGTCAGGTCGAAGTATGCAGCCCAGGGGGCCGTTCTTCGTACGTTGCTTAAAACATCCGAGATCAAATGAGACATCCAAGATGACTTCATCCGGCTAATCATGATCCGGCTAATTGGGTTCTTCGAACACACCTGTTTATGATTAGTATGGCTGGATTGAGTTATCTGAGATAACTGCGCGTTCATGCGTCGGTTTAAAAGGGGAAATGTGTCGATAGTAGAAACAATGATCAGCAACGCTGCTATTGGCTGTTCAGCATGGCCAAAGAACGCGCACAGTTTTTCTCCCAAGCAGAACAAAAGCTTTTAATGGAAGGTTATGCCGAATTTGAGTCATTAATTAAAACAACAAGTAACACCTCAAAGTCTGCTAAAGCCAGGAGAGAGGGCTGGCAAAAAGTAGCAGACAAATTAAATGCGAAAGTGCTGTCCATGTTAGATGTTTCTATCAATTTCTACAGTATGTATTTTTGCATTTTAATAATTTCATATTTACTTTGTTCTTTTATGTCAGAGTCTCCACAGGACCCACTAGAACATGGGGACAAGTAAAAGTGAAGTACAAGAATATTCTACAAAATTGTAGCCTTTAATTATTATACTGTATTTTAAAAAGCAACTTGTTATGGCAACAGATCCAATATCGGTGTCATTCCTTAGACACTGGAAGTAAAGGACGCGTGCAAACTGGGAATTTTAACAAAAAATTCTTTATCTATAAAAAATTAAGTTTTTCCTTTTGCAAGTCATACACAGTTTACACGGTAAAACTGTATTGCTCCGCGTCTCGATAATCCATCCATAGTTTTTTCTAATACAATATACGGCTCGACGCAAGCCTTTCAAAGTAAAACTAAACTTCACAATAAAATAGCCTGAAAAATCTTCTTACTGAATATGATAAAAATAAATAGCAAACCATCATACAAATAACTTATGGCTCTAACACAACTTTTTCCTCTTTAAAAGCCACTGTTAAATGATGTGTTTGTCTGTTTATAGCAGCCACCAAGAAAAATCTCTCTACAATTACACTGTCGCGCTGCGCTAAAGGATCCTGTCTATTGCGCAATACGCGATTAATTCGAAAAGCTCTGCAAATTATTCTTGCACCTTCCGCAACAGGTTGCTGTCGCAACAATGGACAAGACATGGCTATGACAGACTTCCCTATCTCCTCCGCTTATAAAGCCGCAATCTAATCCTGTTTACATGAAATAAGCCTGCTCTCGAGCAAGTTTGCGCACATGTTGCTATGACAGCCAAGATGATAAGATAAGTCCAAGATGACTTTCGAAGAACCAAACGATCCAAGATTATGCCAAATCGTCAACAATCAAATCCAGCTAACTGAGTTAGCGACGTACGAAGAACGGGCCCCAGGACACACTCTATCCTTACAGCTTACTAGCTGTTTATGGAGCCACCTGGAAAAACAAATTACTTTTTAAGGATCAGCCGATGGGGGCGCAGGTCCAACTCACTGCCACTGATTGGCAGGCAAAGTGATTATGCTAATATGTATCATCATGAAATAAAAAGGCCATTGGGAAAAAGACCATCATGAAATAAAAGTGGACATTTTAAAAATTATATTATGAAATAAAAACTGCTGGAATTAAATAATGATGCTTCAAAAATAATTAGTTTTTGTGTATGTTTTATTATTATAATTTTTTTTAAAGAAGAATATAAAATATTTCATCAATGAGATTATAATTTTGTAAGAGGTCAGTTATTTCACAATTTCATTGTCACTTTGAATATTTATATCTTATTTATTCAAGTAGATAATTATTTTAGGATGTTTTATTTATTTATTTAATTTTGAACACTTTGGTGTTCCGTAATGTTCTGTTTTTATGAATATCATCGTCAGCTAAAGGACAATGGATGGAAATTTCTCTTAATAGGAAATTCCTTAATATCTTAATGAAAATTAACTCACTTGTTCAAAAAAGGACATTTATTTAATGAGTTAACTGATGCATTTTCACACAGGACTAGGATGGTTTGCATAAATTGTTTTCCTTGATAATTGAATTTATCATTTAAAAACTGCAATTTGGTTTTATTCAGGTTACATTTGTTGGATGTCTTCAGACATTAAAAAATAAAAAATCAACCAGAAGAACAAATACTTGTTCACAGCGCTATATAGAGAGAATATCTGTACTTGATTATTTCAATTGTGATAATCAATGTACTTTTCACAATTAAGCTTAATCACACATTTGCTTTCTGTTGAGAATAGAAAATTCAGAATTTTAGGATTATAAACAGAATTATAAATAGAGTTATTTAATAGCACATATTTAGGAATCTATACTGACAAACTAAGAATATCTAACACCAAATAAATATAAAGTTATATATATATATATATATATATATATATATATATACAAAAACTACTTCCTCTTTTTCTACACTTTTTGTTTTAAACAAATGGTCTTTCATTGCAGCACTGCATGCTGAGAGCACCTGGAAGACTTGCTGTGTCATTTGCTTCAGCCATCTCACTTGAAAAGGGTTCAGTAAAACTCAAACAAAGAAGTATCATTAGATTTTTGTTTTGTTTTGTTGAGACACTAAATCTGTTGTTTTTATTTGCTTGGAGAAAAATGGACTTGTGTTAACCAGAGTCTGCAAAGGGATCAGGATGTGGTATAGCTTTAATTAGGTCTGTTTTACACAGTTACTCAGCTTCTCCCCAGCTCTGTGTGTTTAATTAAAGATGCACCATCGACCGTCAGCAGTCAGCCTCACTCCCAAAGACAATTGGGGGTGGGGGGTTCTGTGTCTTTGAATTTATTTGTGCATTCAATGTGAGTAGGGTGGTAGAAGTAGCCTGTGCTCATGAGTATTTGTCCACATATTGTTTTTTTTCTGCTCCTTCTGCAGAGCTTCTCAGCAGTATGGTATCTTGTGCCACTTTTCCATTGCCATTTTTAGACCCCCTGTACTTGCCCCTACTTTATTCTAGTCCTGCTGCTTTTCAGTGTAGCCAGAAAGTGGTGAGCGCTTCCTGGGTGTGGCTTTAAGCACTACTTTGAACTGTTTGACCTGCTCCCTAGTTTGCCTTATGGAGTTACAATTTAGGGCTCAGCCATGGCAAAAATGACAATAAGGACTTTGAAGCAAAAGAAAACAGACTTTTGACAGCAGTTAAATTATCTTTATAGGTTGGATATTAGATATCCGTGCTGTGCTGATTCAGCAAAATTTGTTTGGGTTAAATCTGTTGCAGGCAGTCTGGTGCCGTGGGCTGCTCGTCTCAGTTTATTCAGTTAACGTGAAAGACACGTTGCTACTTGAGGAAAATCCTGACTTTTCCCTCCTTCCACACACGCCGGTTCATGTCAAATGAGAGAAAGTCTCCCTAATCCCGTGGATCTTATTTAGGAGAAAATGACAAAAGGCGCCTGTGTCAACGGCTTGCCATCTCACTCTGAGAACTCTCCTTTTGTTTGTTTTGTTTTTGACACTTTTATCTTGGCTGTTAAGTCATTATTGGCAAATAATCATCAGTCGCTGTTGGAGATTTGTGTATTTGCCTGATTCCACTGGTGAGCTTTGGTGTCTACAGTGGTCCTGCTTGGCGCCGTTTTTCCGACCTTAGGAGTCGTGGGTTAAACTTACTAAACTTGCGACCTGTGGCTCAATCATCTTTTCCACAGACATTAGTACTGCCAGATCGTTATCTAATAAAACTGTTATACTGAATTAAATTTTACCATGCATGGCTGGGATTTTGTGTGTGACTGAAACCTGGCTGAGCGTCGGTGAGTCCAGCTGCTTCTTTGACCTTCTACCTGCAGACTGTTCATATTTTAATGCGCCAAGTTCTTCTGGACGTGGTGAAGGTGTTGCAGTTGTTTTTAAGTGGAAATTCACCTGTAAACAACTTTTAACTGTTTGTTACCCAAGCTTTGAGTATCTCTTGTTTGAGATGGGCTGCGCTCGCCCAGTTCTTTTTTTTTTTTTTTTTTTTTTTTTTTTCCCCAGTGTCCTGTCTAGCAATGTGGCAATAAAAATTGATATCTTAATGCCAAATAGAGCTCGACAGATTTTACTTTCACAAGTGGAGCAAACAGCTTTCGCCATAACGCTCCGCTTGATTTGTGCGTGTAAATAGCTTTATTGTGATTCCTGCAGGGAGAATTTCAAATTATATGGACACTACAATGGGAAAGTAGGAGAGTAAAAGAAAAACAAGAAGAGAAAAAAAAAAAAAAAAAAAAAAGAGAAAGAAGAGGTGAAAGAAAGAAGAGATAAAAGGAAGAGAATGATAAAACTTCCTCTGTCTGCTCCATCACCTGGAAAGAGACACAAAAAGAACAGCACAACCAACAGACATAAAGCAACAGATACAATCGTGTAACACCTTGATACCATTGCTAAATCATATGTATTATTATTTAAGCTGACATGTGTAATGTGATACCTAAAAAAAAAAAAGGTAAAAGAAAGTAAATAAATTATAGCCTTTCTGTATATAAGTGAACATTTAATACCTGGGACCCAGCACCTGTGGGAGATTGTGAGAGTGCACTAGTTTAGGTGAAAATTATCCAGAAGGAAATGGCTTGATAGTGATTGTGGAGAACCGAAGACCCACCTTCCCCGAGCACAGAGGCAGGGGTCAGGGGACCCATAACCCCGGACTCCCAAAGGGGCCCCCAAAGCAGTGCGCCCGAGAGGGGCCTTCACAGGAAATGTACAACCCCCCCCCGAGGAAAGAGGAGAGACGACCCCGAGGAATTCCCCCAGGCACCGCAATGCCGACGCCCCCAAGAGCCGCGGTTCTTAGTGCTGTTCTTTACAGACCTCTGAAATATGACAAACAATTTATCGGGATTTTTCGGATTTATTGGCTGAGATTATGCCAAAGTACGATAATGTTTTAATTGTTGGTGATTTTAACATTCATGTGTGCTGTCCTACCAAGCCGTTGGTCAAAGGTTTTCTTAATCTTTTAGACTCTTTTAATCCTGTTTAGTCTGTGTCGGGTCCAACACAAGAATATGGCCAAACCTTGGACCTTGTGTTTTGTTTGTGTTTACCGGTTTTAAACATTGAATCACGGTATTTTTTGGACTATAAGCCACACTTAAAATCTTTCAATTTTGTCAAATTAATGGTGCGCCTTATAATCCAGTACACCTTATGTGTGATTACTGTTGTGCTTACTGACTGATTTTATGTGGTACAATGCGTTCAAAAATCTGTTACCCCTTAAATGTGTAAGTGTGACTTTGGTACGCAACGAAGCCGCTCAGCTCAATGGATATTCGGAGCATTACGGTACACTGTGTCACCACCTGATGGAACCCCTGAGCAGTCTACAAAACTGCCTGACGTTGAAACTAGAAGTGCATTCATGTAAAGGCCCCCACATACTCGAGCATAGTTCACTCCGTGGAGTTCTGCGTGTACTCGAGGCGTAGTCAAGGCGCACTCTGCGCGGACTCCATGCATACAGGTACTGTATGTGCAGAACAAAATCTTTATGACCGAGTACGCAGTTTCACACTATAAACTTCTTGGCAGTAAAAAGTCTTTACATCAAACTGTTTTAAATGTGACACCGAGCTTGATACACTGAGCTGCTCCAAGCAGACAGTCACAAGGACGTGCGGCATCACAGTCCCTCTCTATTCTCACAGATAAGTGGGCGGTGGGATAAGCACCTAGAGCCATTTCTTTTCCTGCTGGAAAAGAAATGGCTCTAGGTGCTCAGCTAGCTAATCACACATTTTACAGCACGTTCCACCTTGTCCCACTGGCAGAAAGTGTGGGAATTGTAGGAATTTGCCACAAGAAATGTGGGCAATAGTGTGTTTGACTATGAAGGGTAAAACGTCAGCGGACAGTCAGCGCGGAGTCCGCCAAGCTCATAGTATGCGCACAGTACACCCGAGTATGTGGGAGCCTTTAGGCAGCCCAATCAACAATAAACCTAGTAAGTTAATTGAATATAAAAGTTAAGTTTATTTTTGGCCTTAGGTTAGAAACAGGATAGTGTATTCCAACTACTCTGTCCTCCCGACAAAGATGGATAGCTCTCAGGAGAGGGGCGGAGTGATATTACACACTTGGGAAGGATATTGTCACACTCCAGGCCTGGGTGCAAGGCCGGGTTGTCTCTCTCTCTCTCTTCTCTGCAGGGCGTGATGGGCAGGTGCTCCTCATCACTGCTAATTGGAGCCCTTCTTAAGGAACAGAGACCAGGAGGAGGGGGTCAGTTCTTTCTCGCTTCCAGAGTGAACCATTTGCCCACGCCACAGAAACATCAAGCCTGGAACCCTAAGGGAACTGGATGTTCCTGATCATCTGCCAGTGCAAGTCCTCCTCCTAGAGCTCACCTGCCTGTCCACCCTCCAAAACCATCTGCGCAAGAGAGAGAGCGTCTCTGGATTTGCACCCGGACCCAGGACATCACACCTCCTGGTTCTTGGCAAGCCTCCGACTCTGTGAGTTTAGTGACCTCCACATTCTCATCAGCCACAGGCTGTTTCTCACCGTTTTCCCTCGCCTCTCCAAGCAGACCAGAAGACTGTCAAACCGGACACCTACAACACCTGAGAACCTGCACTTTAAACAATAAACCAGATTCAACTGAACTATTTTGTCTCCGTGGTTGCCCTGATTCTGAGTCGTTCTTTTCTACCATGACAGATATTTAGTGTGCCTTATAATCCGGTGCGCCTTATATGTGGACAGACACACATATACATGTTAATTCACTGTGCGCCATATAATCCGGTGCGCCTTATGATCCGAAAAATATTGTATGTGAGACTGTTTTCTGGTCACTGTCCTATTATGTTTGAAACCTTTTTCCACACTTGTCATATTAAACCCTTGATTCCGATACAACGTCATGTTTTTAATATATCTGCTGTTGAACTGGCTACTGCTGCTTTATATGAGGTTTTAGAGTCTCCTACAGATCTTACTACTGAAGAAATCAGCACACATTTTTGTCATAAATGTCAAATGGCTCTCGATGTGGTTGCTCCTTTTAAGACTGTGAGACCTAAACCAAAGTCTGAACTTTGGTTAAACAATATTACTCGCCAGACAAGAGTCTAGAAAAGCTGAACGAAAATGGAAAAAAGATAAGTTACAAGTTGTCACGGTTTAAGTTTTGTCTGGCTTCTTTCTTGTTATTTTGCAGTTCACTCAGCTCTCCCTCGCTCAGCTATTAGTCACACCTCTGGTCACTAATTAGTCTTTATTCCCGTCACCTGTCAGGCTGCAATTAACCCTGATTTGTTGCCACCTGTGTTCACCTCTTTATAAGACTCACCTCATTCTGTTCTCGTCGCCGGTCCATAGTGTTCACTCCCGCTCAGTCTCTGCCAGAAGCCTTTGTCAGCTCAGTTTTTTGTTACAGTCAGCCAGAAGACTTACTTCAACTTTGTTTTTTTGTTCCAGTCAGCCAATAGACTTTCCTTCAGCTTTGTTTTTTGTTCAAGTCTCTGCCAAAGACTCTGCTCAGCTTTGTTCCTATTCAAGTCCTTGGTTCTGATGTTCTAGTCTCAAGTCCTCGGCTCTGATGTTCTGGTCTCAAGTCCTCGGCTCTGATGTTCTGGTCTCAAGTCCTCGGCTCTGATGTTCTGGTCTCAAGTCCTCGGCTCTGATGTTCTGGTCTCAAATCCTCGGCTCTGATGTTCTGGTCTCAAGTCCTCGGCTCTGATGTTCCATCCTGGTCTCAAGTCCTCGGCTCTGATGTTCCATCCTGGTCTCGAGTCTTCTGATGTCCCGTCCTGGTCTCACATCCTCGGCTCCAGAGTTCCTCCTGGTCAGTCTCTCTGCACTCCTCCTGCCGGCCAGCTTCTGCACCCTACATCTCTGTCAGTTAAAAGACTCAGGTTCTTCTCGTCATCCATCATCCACCCTGTTCAATAAACTCTCTTCTAAGAACTAGCTCTGTGTGTGCGTGCTGTGTCCGGGTTCATCCTAGAAAAATATCATGACACAAATGTCTCTTGTTATATTAAGAGGGAGCCTGTGGAGGTATCAAAACATTGTTAAAGGTATATAGCCAGGTTATGCTGCTTATAAGAAAAGACCAAAAACCATTTGATCATGATAAAATAAAGTTATATGCACCAAGCCTTCATCATAATAGTGTTTTGATAGTCTGTTTTGAGGATAAATAGAATCTAGCACCGGGCGCAATGAGGAGATATAAACAGACATGCCGCCATCTATCGCCAGTATCACAGAAGTATCATAATGCCAGTTTGCTTAATTAATAAATCACTTGTAAATAATGCGGGTGCAAGCCTGACCCTCTACTGCAAAGTTATTGCTTTACTGCAATGCCTTGCAGTAAAGCGGCAGCTCGGCGTGGTTGTAGACCACCTGTTATTAATTAAATACATAGATCAACAGCAAGTTTATAAGCCTCATATCAGAAAATGTACTCACGTCAATCAACTATGCAGTCACATCTGTGCGATCGGCAGCTTTAGCTTCTGCTTCGGTGAACACCAGCGTTCATACTGTATTTCCAGCGACATTCCAGGCTTTTCCCTCTTGGAATCATATCTTTTTTGATGTTTTTTTTTCACTGGAGCGTGGACCATTCCTCATTGTTCGCTGGGAGATGCTAATAGCCGCTGACCGCTTCTTTGTTTTATCCCCTGCTTGGGCATGCGCAGTGTCATACTTCTGTTGTTATTCTAAATATACAAAAGGGCTTTATTTAATAACAAAAACAATGCATAAAACACCAAAATAACTAATAAGCCAGCAGGACGTGATAATCTTTCATAAAAAAATTTGTATGCAACCAGAGTGAGTTACTGACGTATACATTTTTAAAAAAAGTCAAATATGTGGCTATGCACCTTTAAGGCCGAAAAAGCCAGAAAAACATCCATCCATCCATCCATCCATTTTCTGAACCGCTTAATCCCTCATGGGGTCGCGGGGGGTGCTGGTGCCTATCTCCAGCGTTCACTGGGCGTGAGGTAGGGTACACCCTGAACAGGTCGCCAGTCTGTCGCAGGCCAGAAAAACAAATTCCAGTATTGTTGTGAATAATTCTCACAATCCATGGGTTCTGTTCTCCACCATTAACTCTGTTCTAAACACTCCTTCATCTTTAAGTCTTGAGAACCCTTCTGAAACTTGTGAAAAGTTCCAACAGTTTTTTATCAATAAAATACTAAATCTTAGATTACATGAACCTTCCACCGTTATTGCAAGTCCCGCTGTCTTTCAACAGTTCGAAGTTGTGTGCTTTAATCAGTTGGAGAAAATAGTTAATAAAATTAAGAGTTCTTCCTGTCCTCATTTTAAAATCTGTTGGGTCTGACAATTTGGAGATTTTTAATAGCAGTCTAAATTCAGGTGTTGTTCAAGATTGATTTAAACATACAGTTGTGCAACCGTTGCTGAAGAAACCCAGTCTTGATTCGTCTGTTCTTTTCTTTTAGGCCCATTTCAAAGCTTCCTTTTCTATCAAAGATTTTAGAAAGGATAGTTTTTATTCAGCTGCAGTCTTTTTTAAATACTCACAACATCCTTGAAAATTGTTAATCAGGTTTTAAAACCCTTCATAGCACTGAAACTGCACTTTTAAATATATTTAATGATCTTTTATTTGCTACAAACGCAGGAGACTCCGTTATTCTCTTTGTTCTCTGACAGCCGTCTTTGACACCGTTGACCACAGCATCTTGCTTTCCAGATTTGATCTATGTGGTATCAAATACTCTGCACTGGAGTGGTTCATGTCCTATCTGTGAGATAGGAGTTTCTGTGTAAGTATTGGACAATCTGCTTCCCCCTCAGCTCCCCTTACATGTGGAGTTCCTTAAGGATCCCTTCTTGGACCTATTTTATTTTCCATCTACATGCTCCCTTTTGGTTCCATTTAATATTTCATTTCATTCATATGCAGATGATACTCATACTTATTTTGAGTTGAAGCACAACCATCCTTTCTCACTTAAACCACTTTTGACTGCCTTACTGGGGTAAAAGTCTGGATGGCTTAAAATGTTCTGAACTTCAATGAAAATAAAACTGAAGTCATGATTTTTGGTCCCAGTGGAAATCGCAGCGCCTCCCCTTCTGATTTTAGTAGCCTCAAACAGTTTGTAAAATCTCATGTGAAAAATCTTGAAGTAATTGTTGATTATAGTCTTAATCTTGAGAAACAGGTCAGTTCTGTTGTAAAAAGATACTTTTTTTAAACTGAGACTTTTATCCAAAGTAAAATCATTTTTATCTTTTAATGATTTTGAATGGTGATTCATGCATTTATTAGCTCCCAACTTGATTATTGCAATTCTCTGTATGTTGGTGTAAGCCAGGCCAGCCTCTCACGACTGCAGTTGGTTCGGAACGCTGCAGCTCGCCTCTTAACACTAACAAAAAGGCGTGCACATATTTCACCAGTGCTTGTTTCTCTTCACTGGCTGTCCGTTTATTTTAGAATTGATTTTAAAGTTTTACTGTTAACCTATAAGGCCCTAAATGGGCTGGCACCTGCATATTTGTCTGATCTCCTGCAGTCTTATGTGCCCTCTAGACTCAACTCTTGGTGCTTTTAAATCTCTTCTTAAAACACATTTATACTCACTGGCTTTTAACACAGAGTTTTTCTAAATTTTTCTTGATTTGTACAGTGTTTGTATTTGAATTATCATTGATTTTTTTTGTTTTTTTTGTGTGCAGCAATTTGGCCAATGGCAGCTGTTCTTAAATGCCAATATAAATACATTTGATTTGATTTGATTATGAAATATAGCACGCCAGTCTGCGTGTAGAAAATTTAAGTGTCATTTTTCTTTTCTTTTTTTACTTTTGAATGGTGAAATATTACTTATTCACGTGTTACATTTATCTTTATTATATATTATTTGGACATTATTGATTTTTATTAGCCCTGCGACAGACTGGCGACCTGTCTAGGGTGTACCCCGCATCTCGCCCAGTGAACGCTGGAGATAGGCACCAGCAACCCCCGCGACCCCATGAGGGATTAAGCGGGTCAGAAAATGGATGGATGGATGGATGGATGATTTTTATAAAAGTAAAATAGATCATATAATTGAAACAGTCTTGATTTTAAGAGCGTTAAGAGAGTTTGTGTGATCTATAAACAAATAATTATTTTTTTATGACTAAATAAATTCAGGTTGTAAAGAGTTGTTTAAGATCTCATATATTGCTAATGCCAAGGGACGCATCCTGATCAGATGCTCAGACCACCTCAATGTAATCTAAGGCATAACTTACAAACAGGCTAATGAAACACTTCTTAAGTAGCTTTCTGTGCATTTTTATAGCTATGTTACTGATTTCCAAAGAAGATGGGGTACAATGTAACATTTACATTGTAAAATAAAATGTGAAGGACCCCAAGCAACAGTAATAAGTTAGCAAAACCTTTGCAGTGTGTGAGGAATAAGCTTCATCTTCAATGAGTATTTTCTGTAAACATCTTTCTCAGGCAATCCAAAAAAATAAACACAAGTGGAAACACACTCTCCATGTGTCCTGAAGCGCCTCCTTGTTGCAGCAGCTGTCATAGCACTTCCAAATGCAAAATATATAACAGTTTTATTTGGCACTGAATAATCAAACAATCGTCAAAAGACTGTTGATAGAAATAAAGGTCAACACAGGGTATGTGCTAGAAATGGAGCTGTCTTGCTGCTGCCATCATGTTTCTGGCACAATCTGTACCAATTGTTGTAACCTTTTGCTCGATTTTCCAGGACTCTGGTCTGCACAGTTTAGTGCAGTGTCTGTCATTGTTTTTTTGTACAGTGAAGACGAAAGATGCTAAATGCCAGTCTTTTCTGGTGATGTATATGGTGTGTGCAGTCATGCCAAGGTAGTTAGAATTGCTCACGGAGGTCCAATGATTCCCTGTCAAAGCAACAAACTCAACTGCCTTGAATATTTTTTGTCTGCTTTTTATCATCGTAGTGCTGCGTGATCTTGCTCGCCTGCACAATAGTTCGTAAAATGGGTCAGATTATGCTATTTCTAACACAGACTGTAGCCCCCTTTCCTCTACTACTGAAAGTGGTCTACAATCCACAGCGATCCATTTTGCCAGAGAGTTGCTTAATTTTTTCAGATGTAGACTTACTTATTTTGGCTTTGAAGTTGGTCATCTTGTCCAATGTAAGCTGGCTGTTGCATTTATTTGAGCCACGGCTGTGTGGACGCTGGCATTAGCGTTGGGGGCGGCTGTGCTTGCTGCAACATGTTTTGCATTGAGATGATATTTTAGGGTTGAATAGATTCAGTGATAGGCAAACTCTTTTTTGCACAACTTGCACATAAAAATAATATTTTCCAACGTCCCATCAGATCGTCTTTTGAAGCAGAAGTTTGCCCCCAGCAGGTCAAGAGAAGCTGCTTCTTCGTCCATAGCTGTTTTTTTTTATATCGCTTGTGCGTCCACTTTACGGGTGTTCCAGGAATATGCTAAAATAAAGGTTCCGGCTTGGGACTTTTTTGTATAGAAGAAAATGCGATTAATTGCGTTATGATTTTTAACGCGTTAAAATCTATTTAATTAATTAATCGTAATTAACGTGTTAAAGTCCCGGCCCTGATAAATACAACACTACACTTCACAAACCATGTCATCTTTTATGCAATAACTCATTACAGCAATTTTTTTTAGGTAATACCAACAGTTTTTCTTTGAATGCCAAAATGCACCTGTCACAAACCATAAACTAAACTGACCTAGGAGCTCCTGTGTTTTATGCAGAATAATCCAGGAACTATAAGTATTTTTTAACAAACCAACTGAGTTTTTATGAATAATGTAGTCTTGATCAGTTGCTTGGAGGTGAGAGGTTACATGGTAATGAGTAACATCCTAGATAATTTGTTACACTTAACAGAGCAGAAGGGAAATTATAGGAAAAGTTATCAAATAACAAAAAGGAAAAACCAAGACAGGAAAGAAAAGACACGAATTAAAAGAATATTGACAAGACTGCGACTCTTTAAAAGCAAATTATCACTTTATTAATAGTTATTCCATATCTCTGTTTGATGCTGAAATGAGGCAGAAGCCAGCAGAGATGTTAAACAGTCCTGCTGTATGCATCTAAAACATGCTGCAAGTTGTAGCATTTTTGTTTTGTTTTTTGTGCATTATCAAAATGGAAAAGTTGTGGGCTGTTGAAGCTTCTTTTTTATTATTTTATTATTTCATATTCCACAGGGATTGCTCTCTTTATTTCTGTGTTGAAATTATGGGATGGTGATGGTATTAATGGAGTGCAAACACATTTGAAGAGTCTCTGAAGCCAAGCTGCGTACATGTTTATGACACAGTAACTGACAGGTAACAGACATCCACCTGCCTGATACCCATTTGCTTCAAAGCAACATAACTAAAGAAAATATTTCAAATACAATAAAGTCAGTCATGGATTTATCTTTATTTTATCTTTATGGCTCTACTTGTTTGTACAGTGCCCTTAAGGGTTCTGAATAGTTCTTTTTTAAATAAAATTTATTTATATTGTTGTTGTTTGTGTTTGGAGGTCTCTACGTGAGTTGTTTTTCAGCAGGACTCAATTTTAACAAAGACAATCAAGACAATCAGTTATAAAGTAAGCACTGCTGAACGTCCTCTGATTTTGAAAATAAAGCAATAAAAAATACATCTTCTTCCACTCTCTTAGCATGGCAACATCACTGACTTTCTGTACACAGTCATGGGAAGGCCAAAGCAAACTACCCGTGGAGATTTTAAATGACTTTAAGTAGTATATAGTTACCATGGTGACAAGGAAAAGGGAAAAGTAGCTTTTACCTCGACCTGATGGTGCAATGCCTTGGAAAAATAGTCAAAACATGCTGCTGATGTGTAATGTGATTTTATCAATATATATTGGCCTGAGATCTCATCTTTTATGGGTTTAAAACTGGATCTGCTTTTTAAAAATATATATTTGGTCGTTATTTTCGTTATTTTCACTAGGCTGCTACGCTTTCAAAGCACAGGGTGATGTTTGACTTGAGATTGCTGGTACTCAGGAATTTATTATTATGTGGTCTGAACTCTGGGGCCCGTTCTTCGTATGTCGCTAACTAAGTTAGCTGGATTTGATTGTTGACGATTTGGCATGATCTTGGATTGTTTGGTTCTTCGAAAGTCATCCTGGACTTGCTGTCATAGCAACATGTGTACAAGCTTAAACCTGCTCGAGAGCAGGCTTATTTCATGTAAACAGGATTAGATCGTGTTTACATGGCTAAGCGGAGGAGATAGGGAAGTCTGTCATAGCCATGTCTTGTCCGTTTTTACGACAGCAACCTGTTGCGGAAGGTGCAAGAATAATTTGCAGAGCTTTTCGAATTAATCGCGCATTGCGAGATAGACGGGATCCTTTAGCGCAGTGTAATTGTAGAGAGATTTTTCTTGGTGGCTGTTTAAACAGACAAACATCATTTAACAGTGGTTTTTAAAAAGAGGAAAAAGTGCCTTTTTAAAATACAGTATAATAATTAAAGGCTACAATTTTGTAGAATATTCTTGTACTTCACTTTTACTTGTCCCCATGTTCTAGTGGGTCCTGTGGAGACTCTGACATAAAAGAACAAAGTAAATATGAAATTATTAAAATGCAAAAATACATACTGTAGAAAGTGATAGAAACATCTACCATGGATAGTACTTACGCATTTAATTTGACTGCTACTTTTTTGCCAGCCCTCTCGTTTCTTTTTTTTTGTAATACTTTAATTTTGCCATTTTAGTAGTTTTAGAAAAACACATACATACATTGAACAATTGGACTCCCCTCCAACAAAAATTACAGAGCAACTAGTTTGACAGGAGCAGTTAAATAATAATAATAAAAAAAGGAAAAAAGTAACTACATTACTTATACAGTTGGTATCAAGTTCCGATGAATCTTTTATCACTCCTGACCAGTAGGATGCGATCTTAGTACATTCCCAGAAGACATGAAAATGTCCTGCAGACACATTCCCACAGGTCCTCCAACATGTTGCCTTCTCAGTGTCGTTACAATGTTTACTTTTAATGTAAGGTGTAACAAAAAAACGCACCATGCATGTCCAGGAAAATTCCCTCCATAGGTCAGACCTTGACATGTGGATCACAGAATTACAAATATTTAACCAAACATAAACAGTTATTGTTATTTTAGCTTCTTTTTCCCATTTAACCTTAAGATATGTTGTATTACATTTTCTCTCTGTTTGTAGACATGAATATAGTTTGCATATTGTTTTTTTTGGGAGGTCTTCCGTTGCTGGAATCTAATAAGATTTTAAGTATACCTGTCTCATCCTCCTCCAAAAATTTTATATTTTTATTGTAATGGTATCTTAGCTGAAGGTATCTAAAGAAATCAAAATTTTCCAGGTTATAGTTATATTGAAGTTGTATAAAACTCTTTAATTCACTATTGCTTGTAATATTCCAGTAACTTTTTTGTGACTAATGTGTAAATCCCCTGTCGTTTTAATTAATGACTCAAATTCGGCATAACCTTCCATTAAAAGCTCTTGTTCTGCTTGGGAGAAAAACTGTGCGCGTTCTTTGGCCATGTTGAACAGCCAATAGCAGCGTTGCTGATCATTGTTTCTACTATCGACACATTTCCCCTTTTAAACTGACGCATGAACGCGCAGTTATCTCAGATAACTCAATCCAGCCATACTAATCATAAACAACAGGTGTGTTCGAAGAACCCAATTAGCCGGATCATGGTTAGCACGATGAAATCATCTTGGACGTCTCATTTGATCTCGGATGTTTTAAGTGACGTACGAAGAACAGGCCCCCGCTCTTTCATCAAGTGTTGTCTTTCAGAGTAGCCATTCTTCCATTGATTTAGATGTTTAGTTGGATATCTGAATGGAGTAATGTCAATAAGTGAAATCTTTCTTCATCTTTGAGTTTTGAGCCAAATCCTTCTAGGGTCTGCTAGAAAGCCACTCTTATTGTATGTGTTGTACATGAATGAGAAGGACAAAGCCTCTGTCACTCTTCTTTTTTTACTTTTTACTATGAAAATTAATTTTAAAAATTCATCCTATTCAGATCAAAAAAACAAGCCAAGATCAATAAAGCCTTCCTTTCCTCAAGGTTTCTTAACACCTTGTTGGAAGAACTTAAAAAACAAAAACAAACTTAGATTTATTTTTCTCCTAAAAACATCCAGGTTCTCAAATTCTCAACAGTCTCTCAGTCCAAAGTAATCACAGCACATATCCTTGTTCCATCCGTATACAGTTTCAAGTGTTCATTTTGATACTGTGTACTTGGTCCTTTTTGAGCCTGAAAAGAACTTTGTACTGGGCGTAATCAGCAGCCATAAACATTGCTGTGCCCTCTGCTGGCAGTACCGCAGAACTATCAGAAAGCAAGATGGCAACAATGGGGCAGTTCTCAAATGACGTCACATGTTTCCCTGAGACAGCTGGTCGGACAGGAAGAGTGCAAATTACATTGGCAACAAGAGCAATACCAATAATTTTAGAAGATCACGATGTCCCAGGAGCTTAATTTCAACCTACTTCAATGGAGAAACGCAGCATAGAACAGCTGAAACGTTGGTTGAAATGTAGAGGGCTCAAAGTGAGCGAAAAGAGAAGTATTAGTAAAAAGGTAGGAGAGCCTTGTCCTCTCCTCTCTCACAACGGATCAACCCTGAGGAAGAAACCTGTTGAATCTGTGTAGAATTACAGCTAATATTAAGAAAAAATACAAATATTATTGCAAGCCTGTTTTAATTTATTATAGAGCTCATTGCAGAAAATAGACTTAAAAATAGTCAATCATCCCGCTGTAATCAGGCACTCAGATCCCATCTCCTCTTCACACACACACACACACACACACACACACACACACACACACACACACACACACACACACACACACACTCTCTCACAAGATCACTGTGAGAGAAACATCGATTTGATCCACGAAGAGAAGTGGAAGACCAGTAAGAAAACCATCACAGCCGCTTCTAATTATCACAAATGTACGTATTTAGCTGGTATTTATACACACCAGGACTTTTACCGCTTGTAAAAAAGTTGTCATGGGGGAGAGGGGGTTGAGTTCCGCTCTCTTGCTCTGCAGCACGTTAACCAGAAAAGGGTGTTCTGTTGGGGAAAAAAAGCCCAAAAAAGCGACTTTGCGTTCAATAACAATGCCAAGAAACTGCAACCGCCGACTCACAAATGTTACAAGTGACTTTACAGAAAAAAACAAGCCTAAAGTTGCTAATAATAAGTGGACTAAATGCAACACTGAAGCTAACAATAACATGGATTGTATGAAGTTTTAAAGCCGCTGACAAAAAGCCAAATAAACGTAGCCTACCTGCCCAGATGCTGCAGTTGCTGGTTTCACATCTGGACGTTCAAGTGTTGGCTCCTTAAGACAGAGGAAATGTAGAGACCACATTTAGATATCTTTGTTCAGATTCCACAGTAAAGTCCTCTCGGCTACAAGCTCATATGCAACACTGACATTTCTCTGTAATCCTCCTGGGGTTTGGAAAATCAATGGAATAAAAACTCCCTTCATATGACCATGATCTTCCGCGACAGCGGTGTTTTGTTGTTGCCATATTATTGTCTGTTGAGGTGATATTCAGGACAGATCTGTTCACTATTTGACTCAAATAAGTAAACTATTCAAGTGTTACTGCTCTGTATGTACAACCTCAAGATAGCCACGAAGCATGTGTCTAAATTTAGTAATTTGACGTCATTCGAGGAATGTACTATTGGTAAGACCCAGCAGACCATCCTACAATGCCCTTAGTAAAATTGTCGAAGACCAGCCGAATCTATACGGTTAGGGTTACTTAACCTTTTCCATATCTCACTTCTGCTGGGCATAGATGACTCACTCAGCTCCACTGCTTCCCCTTTTTATGGTAAATATACACAAAAGCACTTTGTTAACTAACAAATAGAACTGCAACAAAGTGTTATATATATACTTTTGATATGTATATATATATAAAGTATATATATATATATATATATATATATATATATATATATATATAATAATTATATATAAATACTTTATTAAATATATATGCTTCTAATATGGTTTAATTTTTTATTTGGCCATTTGTTAAATCTTTATTTTAATGTAGTATAGCTGCACGTCTTCTCAATTGACATCTCAGTTGACACCTTTAACATATGTTGGATGTATCTTGATGTAGTGAGCAGACACAGAACATATTACTGGACTTCAGACAGGGACAATAGATATTATGTATATGCATGCATCTCTATAATTGTGTGTGTGTTCTTGTACAACATTTTTTACTAATTTTACTAGTAAAGTGAGAACTTTGATGTAAAGTGAGGACCTTTTTTTGGTTCTCACTTTTTTCTAGGCTAGGGGTTAGGTTTAGCACTAAGGTGTTTATTTTTTTTATAGTGTCCTGTCTGGCAATGAGGCAATAAGAATCGTTGTCTTAATGCCAAAAAGAGCCCAACAGATTTTACTTTCACAAGCGGAGCCTTACCGCTTTCGCCATAGTGCGCAGCTTGATTTATACATGCAAGAAGCTTTATTATAATTTATGCAGGGAATATTTCATGTTATATGGACACTAAAACAAGAAGATAGAAGAGAAAAAAAGGAGAAAAGGTGAAAAGTAGAGGAGATAAAAGGGAGAGAATGATACAACATCCTCAGTCTGCTTCTTCACCTGCAAAGAGAGATGTAAAAAGAACAGCACAACCAGCCGATAAAGTATTACAGATAAAATCAATTAACGCCTTGGTGCCATCACTGAAGTATATAGGCCTACAGCATTAATTAATATGACATATATAAAGTGACAGCTGGAGATAATAATAGTGGTTTTCTGTATGGAAGTGAGTCTGTAAGTACCTGGATCCAAGCACCTGTAGGTGTTTGTGAGAGTGCGCTTGTGTATGTAAGGTTTATCCATGAGAAAAATGCTCAATAATGGTTGTGAAGAGCCAAAGAGGTGTTGATTAGGTTTAGGCTAGGGTTCAGGTTAGGCAACGTTGTGGAAGCGTCGCCTTGCATGAGCAGGTGGTTGCTGTAACTCTAGTGAATCAGAGTGGTTCCACCCAGCGCGCTGAACATTTTTTAAGCATCCCAGAAGCGCCGGCACTCACCGCTTCTCTAAAACATGTGGCTGTTCTCTTTTGCTGCACCAACTCCATGTCAGTCTAAACATTTTATAGGTTTTATTTATTTATTAATTTTATATGCTGTAATTTATTCCAGCAAGTATTGAGTTAATAAAGCAACACACGTCAGTCAGATAAACACAAAACAAATAAATCAGAACCAGCGGTACTACGCACACTAGTTGGCCGACAGAAGTGTCCTAAAGACGGTCTAACATCAGCCCTGGCTGTGGCTTCCCTCGGAGGTCTGCGGGTCTCTCTGCTCCGCTCATCGTCGGACTTTTTATTAAAATTACGCACTAACTCTGTAAACAGGCCACATAGGGAAGCTTAAAAGCATTATGTTCTCGCTTCAAACGATTTTAAAAAGTACTTTTGAAGAACAACAGCAGCAGAAAAGGGGATTTTTAACTTACCGCTGTGAGCTCTGTTTGCGCTGTCTCGAATCAAGCTGCGGCCGTGGTGCATTCTGGGCAAGCGGGCTGAGGCTGATGACGTGTCACGAGCACACGAGACCGCTCTGCCAGACTAGCTGTGGCTGCACAACACTGCCATCTGCTGGTTGTTCAGTGGAGGGTGTCTTCACATTTAAATCTAGTGGTATATATTTGTGGATCTTGTGTTCAGTAGGAATGTCTCCAAATTACGTCATCGACATGAAAGCGAAACAGTGATTCACAAATGCAAAAAGCAGATTCACAAATGCAAAAAGGAGATTCACAAATGCAGATTCCACATACAAAGTCAAGCATATTTATTTTCAAATCTCGAAAATATATTTACAAAGACGTTTATTTATATAAATTTGTTTATTTATTTGTATGTCACATTTTTATATTTGTATTTTGTTTATTTATTTGTATGTCACATTTTTACATTTGTATTTTGTACTTGGATATTTATAAATGTATGTATATGTATATATATCCTTTTATATTTATTCAAATCTTTTTTATATTTCTTCAAATCTTTTTAAGACAATATTCACTCCATAGAAGAGCGGATCATTCAGGCAGGAAGTCAGTCGATTAGAAGCAAAGTGGATCCGGTCGAGTTTACAAGTAAAAGACTACATGTGCAGACTTTAGATCGCATTTTGCTGTGAAACATCAATATGTCATTACCTGCGGCTCCAGCACCAATCCACCAGCGCATCTCACTTGATGCTTGACTCCATAAAGAACGATTTTAATTTTACTTAAAGCCTACAAGTACACTACTATCCTGCGATGATGTAATCCTCGTGTCATCCGAGTCCAACTGCGCACCGGCGCTTTGCTCTAAAATCACACCCGGTGGAAAGGTTACCTGGAAGAAAGAGCAGCGCTCCCGCCTTGCGCTGCTTCCGCCCTGCGATGTTCCCGCAACACTTCCACGTTCAGTGGAACCCCGGGGTCAGGGTTAGGTCATAAAAAGGCTTGAAAATGAATACAGGTCTATAGAAATCGAGGTGCGGACCTCACTTTCTTTCTTAAACAAGGATGTGTGTGTGTGTGTGTGTGTGCGTGTGCGTGTGCGTGTGTGTGTGTGTGTGTGTGTGTGTGTAGGAAGGGATGGAGGTTGGTATGGGGCTAAAATGGTAGCTTTACCATTTGCAAATGTGTGTGGAGAGTTGTGTATCTGTATCTCGATTTGTGTGTCTGTATCTCGATTTGTGCGTGTGCAGTGGGATTTGTAAATGTGTGAGGAGAGTTGTGTGTCTGTACAACAATCTGCAAATGCGTAAAACTACTTGTGTGTAATCCGTTTTGCAAATGTGTAAAAAATCCACAAATCTGTATTCAGATCTGCAAATGTGTACAGAGATTTGCAAATGTGTAAAAAATCCACAAACCTGTATTCAGATCTGCAAATGTGTACAGAGATTTGCAAATGTGTAAAAAATCCACAAATCTGTATTCAGATCTGCAAATGTGTACAGAGATTTGCAAATGTGTAAAAAATCCACAAACCTGTATTCAGATCTGCAAATGTGTACAGAGATTTGCAAATGTGTAAAAAATCCACAAACCTGTATTGAGATCTGCAAATGTGTACAGAGATTTGCAAATGTGTAAAAAATCCACAAATCTGTAGTCAGATCTGCAAATGTGTACAGAGATTTGCAAATGTGTAAAAAATCCACAAACCTGTATTCAGATCTGCAAATGTGTACAGAGATTTGCAAATGTGTAAAAAATCCACAAACCTGTATTCAGATCTGCAAATGTGTACAGAGATTTGCAAATGTGTAAAAAATCCACAAATCTGTAGTCAGATCTGCAAATGTGTACAGAGATTTGCAAATGTGTAAAAAATCCACAAACCTGTATTCAGATCTGCAAATGTGTACAGAGATTTGCAAATGTGTAAAAAATCCACAAATCTGTAGTCAGATCTGCAAATGTGTAGATCAATCTGTAAGCACACACAGAAACACTTGTGTCTGAAGTATTTTCGCTTCAAGACCCAGAAATACAGACAAATCATTGGTTACAAGTCAAGCGGTTTTTCGGTTGGTTCTCTTTACACACGTGATTTTTGCTACTCTTCTGCCGCGTGAGATGCACAAATGCGTAGAAGGATTTGTATCTGTATTTTTTCGATTTGTGTCTCCTTGCGCAGACTCGCAGGCTCAAAGGCTCACATGTTGCCCTGAGCGCAGGCTCACAGGCACACAGGCTGCCTCTTCCGGCTGTGGTAGGTCACGTGACTTTCAAGGATTGAACCAAAGCGTTTTGCTACCAGACCGCTGACAAGGCAACTTGTTATAACTATATAACTTTCTCCCTTTAACGACAGTAGTTTCTTGTTTTAATGAGAGACTTATCTTGCTAAAACCAGATAATTGTCTCCTCATAACAACGCAACATAACCCGGCATCAGCTGGCGGGATATTTGAGTGTCATGGAGAAGAGGAGAGACGGAGGGGCGCCTTTTATTTCTTTTTAAAAAGTCATTTGTCGGAGGAATGTATTTCTGCACTGAGGAGTGACAAGGTAAGTCTTGCATATACAGCAAGTCCTCTACTTGAAATTTAATCAATTCGGCAGTTATTTATATTTAACAACTATGCTTTGGAAACACTTGTAGCACTGTAGAACAGTCTCTGGCTCTGTTTACACGGTGAAAACAGGTTTGCGTTGCCTTTGTACTCTCCATTTACACACTACAAGGTTTAACTGTTGCTTAGGGGGACTTTCAGCTATAGCTGTGGGTTTATTTACAACAGTTTGCAGCCGAAACAGTCCTCCGCCAGCCGCTGCTTTCTTCTTCTGGGCAATTTGACGCGGAGCTTCAGAAATCACAGCGCTACTAGTGGTGCGGCATGGGAATTGCACCGTTTAAGTACTCTGTAAACAGGGCCTGTGACTGCAAATGTTCTACATGGATGTTAATGAGATAGAGATAAGGATAAGCAGCTTAATTTTTTTTAAAAACATGTCATGCATTTAATCATAAATTCTGCTGTAAAGATTAATAATCATGTACTTAAAATAGTCTTTTTAGTTTTTTTCAGTTTTTATATTAACCATAATTTCATTGTGCTTGTAGACTGACATATCAGCTATAGCAAGCATGGATGATGAGAGCTTGGCCATCTATATTCCCACCTATGCTGACAGAATTGCCACCCAGAGATTTTGCTCCGAGTTCCAAGGAAAAGGTGAAAGAGATGTCCTTCAACAGACGTGGCTTGAAAAACTCTTTACATGCAAATCTTCATGGAAAAAGTCCAATTTGATCTAAAATGTTTTTGGTTTCAGGTAATACCACTATGTAATATATTTCATGTTTTCAGGAACATATGGAAGTGAGCCACAATAGTCAGTTAGCTTTTGTTTTTGCTGACAAAGATATAGAGCAAAAATACTGATTAAAAAGATTACTCCAACAACATTGTGAAATACAAGTTTTTGAAGTGAAATTATTGCTGTTGCTATTAAGCTTCTTTAAGGTTAAAAAAATTTGAAGCATGTGTTTAAACTGTACTTATTTTCCTTTCCTTTCCATAGGGCATTATATTTCTTTTATATTCTTCAAAGTTGATTGTAAAATAGATAAATGCTTTGAGCGCAATAGTGCCAAGATTTCTAACAATGACTTTTTTCATATGTAAAAGAATTTTCTCATGTTCAATTTTGAGATCCATGTATTCATCTTTTTAATACTCATAGATCACGTTCTGGTTAGGTCATCTTCTGGAGGTAGAGAACTTCCTTTTAAAAGGATCTTTCAGAGAACTTGTTAAAGGTACTTTTAATGTATGTTCTTCTGTGAGTTGATGTAACATTGCAATATAATGTTATGTTTCTAAGAAAAGAATGAGTTGATTTGATCACAAACCATTGCACTTTCTTTTGTAATGAGTTTTTACCAAAGATTCATTAAAGGTTTTCATATTGAACATAAGCATAGGCACTTTATTTTTCATCTCATTTGACCATATCATCATTGTCAAACAGTGCATAACTTGGGTCTCAGTGTTCAGTAACAGAGAACTATAAGAGTCTTGCTGTTATAAATATAAAAAGTATGTCTTGAATATGAGGAGCAGTGGGGGGGTTTACAGAACATGTCATTTAAACATTTTGTCCTACATGACAGATTACAAGGCAAATGTGAAGTTAAATTTCTTGTTATTGTCCTAATATATTTAGTAGCATATATTTGCTGTCACACACAACAAGAATCACACAAAATATAAAACCTAGCACCAAAATTCAAAAAATTATGTACATCATGATGAAACATTTAAGTACATGGGAGTCAGTGAAAACAGAGGTCTGTTTTTTTCCTCCATCTGTATTTCTTTGCTTTTCCTTTATTGGTTGTGGGGTCTGCAGCTGCCTATTTCTGACTGTATGGGAAAGTGACAGGGTCATTCTGGACAGGCTCACAAGGTCATTTGCTCCACAAACTCTTTTTTACAAGAAAATGTCACACATGTCACAGGTTTGTGCGTATATAAGCTCTTAAAAATACGCATAACTCAATTGTTTCATCATGTGTTGACGGTGCATGAAAGTTTTCCGTCATCAGAAGGTATGATACTTCGAACTGTCTCATAACATGTGAACGGTCCTCTGAAGACGTTGGACTGTGCAAGTTTCTGCCGCTTGCTTAGAAACCTGTTGGAGATGATCTTGTTCACCAAAAAGCCGTGGAAGGGTTCACAGGTGTCAAAGTCCAGTCCTCAAGGGCCGGTGTCCTGCAACTTTTAGATATGTCCCTGGTCCGACATGCCTGAGTCAAATAATCAGGTAATTACCAGGACTCTGAAGAACCTGACTGCAAACTGAGGAGCTAATTGTGCCATTTGATTCAGGTGTGTGGGACCAAGGAAACCTCTAAAAGTTTCAGGACACCGGCCCTCGAGGACTGGAGCTTGACACCCCAGGTATACATCATGTAGGGCTGGCCACTTGGAGCCATTGCATCTCTAATCTTACAAATGATGTTCCAAAAGTGAACCACTTTTTAGAGTTGTTCCTGAAAGACAAGAAAATAAACAAGATCTTAAAGTACATACTCCATATTTAAAAGCATGTATCATATAGTATTTATCTTTTACATTCAAACATACCTCAGTGATATTTAAACAGGTGAGCAGAATTGGCTGCTTATCCAAGAAGTCACCAGTAAAGTAATCTGTATTCTTCAGTTTTTGAAAAAGGTGCATCCAGTACTGTGCACGACGTTTCCTTAAGAAATCCCACCAGTTGTTGATGAGCTGGATCCCACAATGAAGTAGTTTTCAGGATAGCTGTCATCAAGACGCAAAAATCTTTGAATGTCTTTCATTGTACCATTCTCTGTCTCCATGTCTATATGAATTCTGGCTGTGGTACCCTCTCTGTTACTACTGGAAGAAAATATCCAGCAGTAACTTTTGGACAGCACCATCCATGTATTCAGCTTTAGAGATGCCAACCTGTAAACACAGCAGACAATTTGTTATCGTTTTTTCAAGTTTTTTTTATTTTAAACAAAAGGTAAAAATAACAATTAATTTATTCTTTCTAAAAATTGAGCACGTTACTTATGCTAAATGTTAGAAGCTAAATATTACAAATTCAAAGTTTTTAAGTATTTAAATTTTGAGTGTCAGATCAAATGCACAGGCATTCTAAGATGTAAAAGAGAACATTCATGATTTTCTGGCTGTATTTTTAATGTAGCTATCTTAAACCTGGTCCTCCTACCTTAATGTTTTTGTTTATGAGAATTTTAAAAAGTACTTTTACAGAATTCCCATCAGAAGGAGAATAGCTGCTGTTTAAAATTGTGATTTAAGGTTAGACTGGATCAATGTTAAAATTGCTTAAACCTAGACTGCAATGGAACAATGTTGATTAAGATTTGTTTTCTTTTCTGAGTAAGTTTAAAGACATCAGAAAAAAACAAATGGAACAACAAATAAACTGAGAACAATGGTGCTTTGCTGCCAGGTGCTTTTATTGATACATTCTGATATTAACTTTTGAATTTGCAGCAATGATAATTGATTATCAGTTTTTGCTTTTCCCCTTATTAAAGCATGTCAGTAGTTGACTGGGTTTATTAATGAAGTTCATATATATAGTTGTCCTTCACTGGCGTGTGAATTGTCCCATTAGAAAGCTCTGTATTCATATCTTTGTTTTGACACAATAAAATATGGATAAATGTAGCTTTATCTAGCCTCACTTTCATTGTGTAGAATACACATATTTTTAATTAGCCTTACAAGTGTCGAATTAAAATATATTTTAATCATATTTAATTAAAATACATAAAGGAATAGGTACATTTGCAGTCACAGGCCCTGTTTACAGAGTACTTAAACGGTGTAATTCCCATGCCGCACCACTAGTAATTCTGTGGCAATTCTGTCAGCATAGGTGGGAATATAGATGGCCAAGCTCTCATCATCCATGCTTGCTATAGCTGATATGTCAGTCTACAAGCACAATGAAATTATGGTTAATATAAAAACTGAAAAAAACTAAAAAGACTATTTTAAGTACATGATTATTAATCTTTACAGCAGAATTTATGATTAAATGCATGACATGTTTTTAAAAAAAATTAAGCTGCTTATCCTTATCTCTATCTCATTAACATCCATGTAGAACATTTGCAGTCACAGGCCCTGTTTACAGAGTACTTAAACGGTGCAATTCCCATGCCGCACCACTAGTAGCGCTGTGATTTCTGAAGCTCCGCGTCAAATTGCCCAGAAGAAGAAAGCAGCGGCTGGCGGAGGACTGTTTCGGCTGCAAACTGTTGTAAATAAACCCACAGCTATAGCTGAAAGTCCCCCTAAGCAACAGTTAAACCTTGTAGTGTGTAAATGGAGAGTACAAAGGCAACGCAAACCTGTTTTCACCGTGTAAACAGAGCCAGAGACTGTTCTACAGTGCTACAAGTGTTTCCAAAGCATAGTTGTTAAATATAAATAACTGCCGAATTGATTAAATTTCAAGTAGAGGACTTGCTGTATATGCAAGACTTACCTTGTCACTCCTCAGTGCAGAAATACATTCCTCCGACAAATGACTTTTTAAAAAGAAATAAAAGGCGCCCCTCCGTCTCTCCTCTTCTCCATGACACTCAAATATCCCGCCAGCTGATGCCGGGTTATGTTGCGTTGTTATGAGGAGACAATTATCTGGTTTTAGCAAGATAAGTCTCTCATTAAAACAAGAAACTACTGTCGTTAAAGGGAGAAAGTTATATAGTTATAACAAGTTGCCTTGTCAGCGGTCTGGTAGCAAAACGCTTTGGTTCAATCCTTGAAAGTCACGTGACCTACCACAGCCGGAAGAGGCAGCCTGTGTGCCTGTGAGCCTGCGCTCAGGGCAACATGTGAGCCTTTGAGCCTGCGAGTCTGCGCAAGGAGACACAAATCGAAAAAATACAGATACAAATCCTTCTACGCATTTGTGCATCTCACGCGGCAGAAGAGTAGCAAAAATCACGTGTGTAAAGAGAACCAACCGAAAAACCGCTTGACTTGTAACCAATGATTTGTCTGTATTTCTGGGTCTTGAAGCGAAAATACTTCAGACACAAGTGTTTCTGTGTGTGCTTACAGATTGATCTACACATTTGCAGATCTGACTACAGATTTGTGGATTTTTTACACATTTGCAAATCTCTGTACACATTTGCAGATCTGAATACAGGTTTGTGGATTTTTTACACATTTGCAAATCTCTGTACACATTTGCAGATCTGACTACAGATTTGTGGATTTTTTACACATTTGCAAATCTCTGTACACATTTGCAGATCTGAATACAGGTTTGTGGATTTTTTACACATTTGCAAATCTCTGTACACATTTGCAGATCTGAATACAGGTTTGTGGATTTTTTACACATTTGCAAATCTCTGTACACATTTGCAGATCTGAATACAGATTTGTGGATTTTTTACACATTTGCAAATCTCTGTACACATTTGCAGATCTGAATACAGGTTTGTGGATTTTTTACACATTTGCAAATCTCTGTACACATTTGCAGATCTGAATACAGATTTGTGGATTTTTTACACATTTGCAAAACGGATTACACACAAGTAGTTTTACGCATTTGCAGATTGTTGTACAGACACACAACTCTCCTCACACATTTACAAATCCCACTGCACACGCACAAATCGAGATACAGACACACAAATCGAGATACAGATACACAACTCTCCACACACATTTGCAAATGGTAAAGCTACCATTTTAGCCCCATAGGTTGGGGGTTTCTTGCTTAGACGTGAGTAGCAGATTGATAATGTGTAGCACTCTATGTTCTGTACATTATCAGACTGGGACTGCTCCCATCAAATATGTTCAGGGAAAGGAGGGACATTCAGCAGGACTTTCAGAGCTGATTGGGTGAAGCGACACTTCCTGCCGGTCTACCAAAGGTTGGTTTTAACCAATCACGGTATTAAATGAAAATGTTGAAAGCAGCAGGTGCCGTGAGAAAATACAACAGGTTACGCTGGTGAAGGCACTTCCACCTGTTCTTTCAAAGAAGAAATAGTGGATTCTGACAAAACAGCAGCTACTCGTGCCTCCTCCTGTGCTGCCTTGTTTATTTTGGTTCGTATAAATGAGGGACATGCTTTGAGAATGAATGTCTAAGGCTAACAAAGACAGATGGTGCATGGAGCAAATGTAAAATGGAGAGGAATTATGGAGAGGAGGTTACAAGGAAGAAAACTGGAAGGGGAGAAAAAAAAAGAACGTAGCAGAGGGGCTTTTCAACTGATGGGAGGCAGAGAGCAAACCGTATAAAAAAAGAAATTAGCAATGTTGCCAGCTGCTCATGTGAATAAAGGCAATGTACAAGCTCCTGCTCTCTTTTTTGTGTCCATCTATCAAAATCTCTTATCTTATTGACCCAGTGTGTGGTCTCTAGAAAGCTGCACCTGGGACCAATGCCAGCCTGCTGTGCCTGAGAGGAGGATAGAGTCATTGATATGGAGAGATTATCTCTTACTATTGCCATGCCTCACTTTTCATCCATCCTACCTCAGATCATAGGAGTGTCTTCCACCAGACACACAGCAGTGTCACACTTGCTTTACTAGCCAAGCAAGTGAGCGTTTTGGGTTTACATGACTTAAAAGTCCATTTCTCATGTCAAACATCCATTAGATAGGCTGTGACAGTATGTAAAGGAAGTGCTTCAGGGACTAATCTTTTCACTATTCTGCCTGACAGGAGGAGCCATATGTGATGTTCAAGAAATCGGACACCCCACTTTATGGGAATGACCGTTTTGAAGGATACTGCATTGACCTATTGAGAGAGCTGGCAAACATCCTGGGCTTTACATATGAGATTCGGCTGGTGGAAGATGGAAGATATGGTGCACAGGATGAGAACACGGGCCAGTGGAATGGCATGGTTAAAGAGCTGATGGACCATGTAAGTCTTACCTTTACAAAGATGATTCCAGGGTCTAGAACACAGACAACTAGAGTACAATCACTCAGGTCTAAACTATATAATTTAACAGATAAAACAGGAATGAAACACTAAAAATACTTTAATTTTCATAACGCCCTCCTGCGGCCAAACACCCACACAACATTCAGTTCAATTCAAAGCTTATTTATAAAACATATTAAAACAACATGCCTGTGCAAATTCTCAGTTATCCGGGTCATTACAACAGCAAGCAGACTTAAATCGGAGGCAACCGAACTTTCGTTTTCTTCTTTGTGAGAGTGCATCAAGCTGGTTTTGTGCCATCAGAATGATCTGTTCCGCTCTGTGTCATGCTGTTGGGGACAGTTTTTGCTGTCTGCATCTCAGACTGAACCGAAGGGGGTTTCTGAAATCCGGCAAGGGACAGTTTTTGCTGTCTGCATCTCAGACTGAACCGACGGGGGTTTCTGAAATTCGGCAAGCGAGCTAAGGTTGTTAAAACAACTAGTTTTACAATGGTTACTGCATCACAGCTAGAAATAAGTATAAATGACATAAGAAATAAGAACAGCATTAATATTAAAATAGCTATGAGTAACAAACCAAGATATGCTTCATTTAAATTACAATAATTTCCCAGTTCTGGGATCAATAAAATACATCTATCATAGCTTATCTCTTCTCATCTCAGCTAGTTTTGAAGACCAGAGAGAAAAAAAATGCACTTTTAGTCTGGACTTAAACTGACCTAAGGACTGAGAGAACCTGACAGACAAAGGGAGACAATTCCACAGTATGGGTGCTGCCACAGACAAGGCTCTATAACCTCTGAACTTTAGCCTGACCTTAGGGACAGCCAATAGAAGCTGGTCAGCTGACCTAACGGTTCCGAAGGGAGTGTAGGGCTGCAACAGTTCACTTTAAAAAGATGGGCCCAAACAGTTTAAATACTTAAAAATAATCAATATAACCTTAAATTTCACACAAAATGGGTAATAAAGTTATACCTCTTTGTCCTGGTCAGCAGGTGGCCTGTAGCATTTTTGGCACACTGTAGACACTGCAGGGAGTGCTGGTCTAGTCCTAAATACAAAGAATTACAGTAATTCAAATGCAATGGTATAAATGCGTGGATTGCCCTTTCAAAGTCAACCTGAGGAAGATATCCGTCTGTATATATATATATATATATATATATATATATATATATATATATATATATATATATACACACACACACACACCGCATTTTTCGGACTATAAGGCGCACTTAAAATCCTTAAATTTTCTCAAAAATGAATGGTGCGCCATATAACCTGGTGCGCCTTATATATGATTACAGTTGTGCTCACTGACCGATTTTATGTGGCACAATGCACTCAAAAATCTGTTAAAATGTGAAAGTACGACTTTGGTTAGCAACGAAGCCGCTTCGCTCAATGGATATTTGGAGCATTACGGTACACTGTGTTACTACCTTATCAGCCCCTTAACAGGACCCCTGAGCAGTCTACAAGACTGCCTGACTGTAATGTCTAAACTAGAAGTGCATTCATGTAAGGCAGCCCGCGCCCAGAGTACGAGCTAGCAACAATAAAACAAGTAAGCTAATTCAATATAAAAGTTCTGTTTATTTTGGCCTTATGTTAGAAACAGGGCAGTGTAGTCCAACTACTCTGTTTTTCCCGACAGAGACGGATAGCTCTCCCTCTCAGGAGAGAGCAGTGTAAGGTGACCAGATTTAATTTCTCTAATGAAAACCGGGGACATCTGGGGGTTGGTTTGTTTTGTCTGAACTGCAACGGCGACAGGGCAGGGAAGGTGTGTTCGGCAAAGCTCTTCTACGTCGGGACAGGGGCAGGACCTGGTAAATACCGCATGTAGCACAAAACTTTTTTTTTCTCCATAATGATACACTGAAATGAGAGAAATTTCCGGGGACAGCTTTTGTCGGGGACAGGTCATCCAAAATGGGGACTGACCTCGGAAATCGGGGACGTCTGGTCACCCTACCGGAGGGACAGAGTGATATTACACACTTGGGAAAAATATGTAATGCGCCTTATAATCCGGTGCGCCTTATATGTGGACAAAGACCCACTTAGACACGTAAATTCATGGTGCGCCTTATAATCCGATGTACCTTATGGTCCGAAAAATATGGAATACAGTATATATATATATATGGAGAGAGAGAGAGAGAGAGAGAGAGAGAGAGAGAGAGAGAGAGAGAGAGAGAGAGAGAGAGAGAGAGAGAGAGAGAGAGAGAGAGAGAGAGAGATTCACCTAGCTAATTTGTTGAGTCTCTGCCATAATCGAGAACAACTTCAATGCTTATACAGGGTTTCCGCGGGGCATTAAAAGTCATTGAATGATTTTTAAAAAAAATTAAGGCCTTAATTAGCATTAAAAGTCATTAAATGTGATTATTGGTGGCATTATTTTTTTTCTAAAAAAATACGATCATAAAAGCAGTTTCATCAGATATATTATCAGATATAACTGTTTCCGCGTGTTTGCACGGAACTGCTTCCGGTTGATCATAAAGCCGTATGTTTTTATGATGTTCGGAAAAGAAGCTCGAGGCGGAGGAAGAGCAAGAGAATGGGAAAATGCAAATTTCAACAAAAGTGGGTGGAAAACGAGGAATTGGGGACATGGCTGCACCCTTTGGACGGTAAGGATGACGAAGGATTTTACCGTGTTTGTAAAAGAAAATTAAGATTTGCACAATGGGTGTCAATGCTTCACGATCTCACATGAAGTCAGATAGTGTAGTCCAGGGTGTACGTGGGTATACGGCGTATACCCACTTATTTTTCAGTCAGCATTGCGTATACCAACTTCTTGAGAGATATTTGTGACTTTTTTTTGAGCGCGCAGTGAGACAGGTATTCAGCGTTTAAACATCACGTGCGCGCGCTCAAAACTGATAAACTCTTCTCAATCCACTATGCTCGCGCTCGGTTCCGTGTCTGCCCGTGACCTGCTACTTCCATGCTCAACTCCAGCTGCGCGCTCGCTCGGCTATTTTTCCCATAGACACAATATATAATGTCTATGGTTTCTCCGCTCGCTCGACTCTGTGCGTTCCTGACTTCATAAACTGTCCACCAGCCAATCACAGACAGGGTTCTTTCCATCCAATCAGAGTAGGGCTTGCAAATACTGCATTCAGATGGATTAAATTAAAATGCTGCAGGTTTTGGCAGAAATTACTAAACATAATGGTGGGACTGAAGAAAAAACAACAACCAATAAACAGTTTAATATTTTAGCCTTAAATATTTAGTTTAAAATAATTCCTTGAGTTACTAAGTGAGGTGTGAAAAATCTTTTTGTCTCTTTTCTTTCCAGTTTCTGGGTGATGATGCAAAATTTTCTTGTGATCATAATCATCATCATTGTCATCATTATTTAAAGAGCACTTTAACAGGAGGTAAAACAAAATAGCATCTAATAAAATGACTTGAGTAAAGAATCAATAGTTTAAAACAACAACAACAATAATAATAAGCTGTTTAAATCCTTAAAAACAAACAGAAGTTCTTTAAACTGAACTCTAAGATAAACAAGCAACCAGTGAAGGGAGGCCAGGATGGGCTAATGTGCTTTATTTTATGTTTTTCCATTAAAAGGTGTGCAACAGCATTTGAACCAGCTGCAGACTTCTGAGTGAGGACTGACCGATTCAGAGATAAATAGAATTACACAAATCCAGCCATGATGAAATGAAGGCTTAGAGTAGTGTTTCCATGTTTTTGCCTTGAAAGAATAGTTTTACCTTTGCTTTGTTCCTTACATGATAAAAATGACTTAACTGAGGTCCCTTTCTGACTGTCAAGTTTAATATCACCGTCCATTTTAAAATCGAGGGGCTAAACATTCATTGTCAGGGTGTCTAAATCAACAGGATCAACAGTTCTTTGGGTGTTTTAACTGGTATATTTGACAATTCATGATTTGCAAAGACAAAGAGATTTGAGTTTTGATGTTCTCCTCGTCATTAACTTTATCTCTTTCTATAGATTTTCATTCAATTTAGGACTTTCCATATGCCTTTTCATCTAGGTCTATATTGAAAAACCTACAGTAAAGTAATTAAATGTTGATTCTGGATGTAGTGTAGGAATTCCTTCAATATAAACCAAAGAAAATTTTACATTACCTGCTAGAAGCTGGATAAAATCTTTAAAAAAAGAGACAACAGTATTTTCACACCTCACGTAGTAGCTCAAGGAAATATTTGAATCTAAATGTTTTAGGCTAAATATTTTAGGCTAAAATGAGTAAACCCTAGTGATGGATATTTGGGTAAACTAAATAGAGCAGTGTTACATGTCATTGTTTCTAAAACAGCATTTTTCTGAGCTGCGTCTAAAAGGGCAAACATTGAGAGTATACCCACTTCTCCAGGGACCACTACACCACTGCAGACAGCCTCAGATCAGCTGCACGGGGCAGACAACAGCTAACAATGGCAAGTTACTTTTCTGTAACCAACGCAGTCACGTCTGCATTAGCTACCGCAAACAGCACAGCAGCAGCTGGAGCAAGCTCTACTGCCATTAACGTAGGGAAATCAGACGGTCTTCAAACAACATTTGGATCCAATGCAACACTGCATGAGGAGGTGCTCTGTTGTCTGAACACAGCCATCCATCAAGTACTCTCTCTCTCTATATATATGTATATATATATATATATATATATATATATATATATATATATATATATATATATATATGTATACATATATGTGTATATATATGTGTATATATATGTATGTGTATATATGTGTGTATATATATATATGTGTATGTGTGTATATATATATATATATATATGTGTGTGTGTGTGTGTGTGTGTGTACTTGTTGATGGCATTAAAAATATTTCTACGAGCATTAAAAGAGCATTAAAAAGCATTAAATTAGGGTTACTCATTCCTGTATAAACCCTGTTATAGCTTTCTTACTTCAGAAGACATGCCTCTAATCAAAAGATCTGTGCAGTTGCAGCGGCAGATCCTTTTTCTTTTCACATGCATTTGCACAACACTGGTGTTATTTCAACTTGTGGCCAGAGGGTGGACATCTGCAAAAATCCTGGAACTTACATAATACTCTTTTCGTTAATTCAAAACATTAACTGGAGCTACATTTGGCAACATGATATAAGGCATATCTTAAACACACTGCTTCCTTAAGGATCATAATGGAAACCCTGTCTTAAGATATCACAGAATTGTCTGGTCACTGTAACCAAGCATGAATCTGCAAGATCCCAAAAGGTCCCGGCCTTATCTGTTCAAAGACTTTAGGATAGAAACAGCCTGGCAGTCTGTAATCAAATTATTCAGGAAAAAAAAAGATTCTGTATCCAGAGATGAATGTGTTTTGTTGCAAAATGTACATATCAACTCCAAAAGAAAGCGAAATATCTTGTTAAGATGCCGGTAAACTGGTGGGTGTCTTTATACACAGTGAAACGAGACTTGGATCAAAATTGCCTGAACGAGTAATCAGCAAGGACGAACACACACACACTTGTACACTGGCCCTACTCCGACGAAAAGCCGAGCGAAGTCGTGTGAACATGTTGTTTTTCAACCAACCTAGAAATGCCTGGAAAAGAGAAACGCCTCCTGGGGGCTTTAGCCCCCCCTCCAGCCTCAGTGTTGCGTCACTATTAAGCATTACTGAAAAGAAATCTGCAAGAAACTGTAAGGAATAAAATGTAAATAAATCAATATAAATAAAAACATAAATGAAACAAAAAGTGCCTAAATCATGTTTGAATTATTGTATATGTGTAATGGGCTCTGACAGAAAGGAAACCTGTTATTCAAGATGGACTCTGCTAAGTTTAGAAATGTTCATTGAAAAAAATAAACAAACAAAACCTTGGTGTAGACAGGTAGTGTTCAGAGTGGAGCAGGAGATGAGCGGTGCAGACAGCAGGCTGCTCACAGGAGCAAATGGTAGGCTGAGCAGGGTGGAGACAGAGAACTGTGAGATGGGTGAGGGTCATACATGGAGTGACAGGCAGGAGTAGGCAGAAAGATCCAATGGGCTAGGCTGGAATTGTGGTCAATGACAGTTTGGGGTTGTGTCCAGTAATCAGAGAGCTTATGAGGTGTCTAAGAGAGGGCAAGGCAAGACAGGTTATCCAAAAACGAGAACTCCGGGTCAAAAACAGGCAAAGCAGACAAGAACGTTGGGCAGCAACTCACATTAGGCTCGAAGACAGTCTGGCAAGGAATGACTGTGAGAGACAAGTATTAAAAGGCAGAATGACAGGTGGGAGAAATGAAGTTAAATGGGTAGTAGCAGTTGCAGCTGCTCCTGCTAATTAACAGAGCAGAGTGGAACAGAGCAGAAAACCAGCCAGCCAGATAAACAACAGAAAATAGCATAACAATATGGAAGAATTTCTAGAATTTTTTTAAGGATAAAATATTCCACCGGGGAAAATATTTGGATCATGCATCAGCTTGAACTAATACAATAGACAGAGCCGGTGTAAAAGTTGCTCAGAAGCCACCACTCCAGTCAGCAAGCTCTTAATAGCATACTCAGCATAAATATAGTTTCAAACACCCTTCTGGGTGCTTGATTCCAGTTTAAGTTGAAACTCGGAACAACCACAAACAGTTATACACTACTGGGTTTCCAGAGCAGAACACAGCTGAATCTTTGTTGGCGCTGTCATGGTTGTTGTTCTTTGTTTAGTGGCATCCTCACTCTGGACAGGCCCCAGGGGTTGACATCGCAGTTCAGCTGACACCATGTATTTTGCTGTACCAACTCAAACTACTTTTTGTGTGCCAACACATAATTTGTTTCAGTGGAAAAACACCACTGCGGTTCAAAACCATGTTCGGTAACCTGATCAGAGTTGTGATGGTATAAAATACCTATGCGAGAAATCTCAAGTTTCTGGCTGTCTAAACACTGCAGCAACAGGATTTTCCCACTACCGCTCCCCGATGAGACCAGCCTATTAGCAGAGCTCTGCCACTGTGACGACTCCGAAAGCAGATTCAAAATCTGCTTATAAGCTTGATAACCAGATTGCACAAATTAAATTTTGAGGTGTACTAAAAACATGTTAAAACTACTTTTTGTGTCAAATTAAGGGTATGAAATCAATAAACTTGTAATCTCGCCTCCTCTTTACTGCTCCTTACTCCTCCTGCAGGCAGACTGTTCTGCCTTGCTGCACACAACCATGCCCCTCCAACAAGCCTTGTACTTTTGAAAAGTCCTCCCCTCAGACAAGGAACTTTTTTCCATGAAACTAAAGCCCCGGGAATCTGAAATCCCACATGTGGAAACTCATGCTTGTCATGATCCTTGGGTGTTAATTAATTAATCCCACTCACATTTTGTTGTAAGCAATAAAATCCGTTGATTCCCAGTTGTATTTAAGTTTCAGGGGTTTTGTTCGTTGTTGCATCATCTGTTTTCCATCCCTGTTCCTAAGTTGTGTAATACTGTCAGTTGGCTTCAGAATCCAAGGTCTGTGAGTTTGTTCGGGTGGTCAAGGCTTCTGTGTTGGCCCCAAAGGACCCCAGCATGACAGGTCCTAGGCTTCTTCTGGGGTTCACTTTTGGATTCATGTTAGAGGTTCTCAGTGGTCCTCAGTCTTCTCCAGAGGTTCCCAGTGGTCTCCAGTCTTCTCCAGAGGTTCCCAGTGATCTCCAGTCTTCTCCAGAGGTTTCCAGTGGTCTCCATCACTGCCAGCCTCCAGAACACTTGGTCGGCTCGGGACTACCTCTAGGTCGTCCGCAAGTATTCTGTTTTTTTAACTCTTTCCCTCCTTCTGAGGCCCCCTCCACCCAACCTGGTTGGGTTCTTTTTGTTTGGACTCTAGTGGGCATCTGGAATCCACCCTTGAGAAGGGGGTAATATCATGATCCTTGGGTGTTTGTGTTAATTAGTTAATCCTAATAAACACTGTTGTACGCAATTTTCGTTGATTCCCAGTTGCATTTAAGTTCCGGGTTTTTGTTCCTTCGTTGTTGGATTGTCTGTTTTCCATCCCTGTTCCTAAGTTGTGTAATTCTGTGAGTTGGCTTCATTAAAATATTTCCAGTATGCGCCTGCTGACATCTTGCTGCCACTTTGGTCCTTCACCTCAAACCCTGACAGTGCTGGATGTTTGAAAACCCTGGGTTTTTCACATGTAATGGAAAAAGGCCTATTCTTGCTCTACTGTTGCTGCATGAAAAAATGTAATGCTCCCAAATTGAAAAATGTTGTGGTAGGTGGTAGCCCTTTTTGGTTTCACTTTTTCAAACTGTGTTATATAACGTTGCGTTTTGCACTTCAACACATAGACATCCTGAATGTGTTCATGTATAAAACAATGCTACATTTGTCGGTATATGCACGTGCTGAACTGACAGGGCTGTACCGGATACTTACATTACAAAAACATGCACCATTACACCCCTAATCCGGAGCCATTCTTAGTTGTAGATTGGGGAATTTTGTGTAATTAACACCACCCAATGACAGACTGCATGCTTTTTAACCTTAATGGGCATAGGTATATTTTATATACATTTTACACATCCGGGATTAACTGTCTCCCTTTTTTAGATAAGAAAATTGATATTAATAAGATAACAAATTCTTAATAGGAAATTTAATATCTAATGGGGTATTCTTATTTTTTCCAAAACTATTTTCTTAGCTTCTTAGTATTTTATCATAGTGCTATAGATTTTAGGCATTTTCTTATACACAGTATTAGGAAAGAATGTCAGACTTGAACAAATGTTCAGTTGTAGTCACAAAGAATGATGTCATACGGAGGAGCTAAACTACAGAAAGCGAGACACTAAAGAAAGAAAATGGGAGAGGTAAAGATGGCTCAGCGAGAGTTCGATAATCCAACACAAGCATAGAAGTTCAGGAGTCGTTTCCCCCACAGAGCTTATTAAAACACAAACACAAGAACACACAGTCTGCTCACAGTGTTGATTACTGCAACAAAGTCCCAGTAAGGATAAATGACATGGACAGAAAAACAGCACACGCTCCATGGCCAAAAGTCAATATCTGACCTCATTAGATACTGTACCCGCAAGGGGTCAAGTGACCCTTAACTACTCCACACTTATCTTCTGCTTCTATTCTTGAGCGGTGTACCAATTCTCCATTGTGACAGATAGTCTTGTTTTTACATGGGCGAAGGGCCCAATCCCCCGTGAGGTGTTGTTCTGTGCATGTTTGCCCCACTTCTTGCACTTGACTTAGACAGATGGTGATTGCACTAGACAAGGTCCCAGAAGAGTTGAGAGAAGTGGACTCAGAGAAGAGAGATCAGCCATAGGACTGCTGAATTGCTCTGAACAAGTTTCAAGGGTTACATCAAGAAATGTATCCAAATCATCTATAATCTGTGTTATGCTTAAAGTGGAACAAACACCTTTTAAGAGTATGGGTAGAATAGGAGATGCCTTTTATCAGGTTCATTTACCATGTAACCCCACTCATGCTCATCCTTTAGAGATAAATGGCAATCTTCATAAGTCAAAAGGGATACATCTTTGAGGGATGAACCACTTCACTTTGTGAATGTTTAACATCTGAAGTCATAATCTAGGAAAGGGGTGTCCAAACTTTTCAGTAGGTGAGCCGAAATTGTCAAGTCAAAAGTACGCGAGGGCCAAACAACTGATAAAAAAAAAGATAAAAAAAAAAAAAAAACAGAATTATGTTGTGATGTTTTTTACCTGCTCTAAAAAATATCCATCCATCTATTTTCTAACATGCCTATCCCTTGTGGGGTCCCGAAGGGTGCTGGTGCCTATCTCCAGCTGTCAATGGGCGAGAGGCGGGGTACCCCCTAGACAGGTCACCAGTCTATTGCAGGGCATCTACAAAATATGATCATTTTAATTAAAAAAAATAGTCAGAATTTCTGAAGTAACAGGATCTGTAAATAACTGTAGGTCCAAAGTTCAAAAACAGGTTTTGCTTATTTGCTTTAAATCTAAACATGGTCACCCATTGTGCAAATAATTTTAGCAATATAAAGAACAATTTTTCTTTGAAAACACTTGCTGTATTTAGCTAATTTTAATAAATGACTTCAAAACAGGTATTAATGCACAAATGGTTGTGTTTTGAGTTAAAGTCCTCAGATAGATATACTCCTCTTCACTATGAGATTAAAGAGAATACAAAAAGTGTAGTTTTTAAAAGATGAATACCTTGTGTTGTATCTAACATTTTGAGTTATAAGATCTTAACCAGTGCCAGGATTCAGTTTTTACCTGTCTCACCCTGGACAGTTCCGGCACTTTCCATCTCCCTTGCAGCCCAGTTCCACTCCATGCCTAATCACCTACACCTGTCAGAATCAGAATCAGAATCAAGTTTATTGCCGAGTAGGTTTGCACTTACAATGAATTTGACTTGGTGTTGATGGTGCAGACAAAACAAAATAAAATAGAATAGATATATATGTCGTGCTCTAATCAAGCCCGGACTCAGTTCACCTGACCATCCTCCCTACTTAAGCTCCCTTTAGTCTGCTCTCCCCTGCCGGTTCATCTGTTCTCCCCTGCCGGATTGTCTTCACTCATACCTCGTCCTGCCTGTGTTCACCACGTCTGCCAGTCAGAGCTCCCCACGTCTGCCAGTCAGAGCTTCCCACGTCTGCCTGAAAGAGCTTCCCACGTCTGCCAGCCTGTGCTTCCTACGTCTTCCTGACAGTGCTTCCTTCATCTGCCTGCCCGACTGCCGGGAAGTCTCTCTGCTGTGCTGCCGGCTCTTACTGAACTCTCTCTCTGCTGAGCTGCCGGCTCTTCCTCAACCCAAGCGCTCCAAGAACTCTCTCTGCTGTGCTGCCGGCTCTTCCTCAACCCAGCGCTCCAAGAACTGTCTCCGCTGTGCTGCCGGCTCTTCCTCAATCCAAGGGCTCCAAGAACTCTCTCTGCTGTGCTGCCAGCTCTGCCTCTACCCCAGCGCTCTCCCACCTGCTCTGGGGGCTTCCTGGCTCTGCAGCGCGGCACCCGCGGTCCTCCAGCTCTCTCCGGTCCACCTGCTCCAGCCATCACCATCCACCTGCTCCAGCCTGGTACAGACTGTTGGTTTTCATCCTCCACTACTCATCAACTTTCAATAAACCTCCAGAAACTAAGCTCAGTGTGTGGTTGTGTTCGGATTAAACAGAACGTTGCATGACAACCAGTAATAATTTTGCCCAGATTAAAAAAAAAGTTTATATCTGCATCAGCTATCTGTGCTGGTGGACCAAAACTTTCTTAGAATGCAGTTGGGGGGGGGGCACACAATATCAGTCCAGGGGCAGCAAATGACCCCTGGGCCAGACTTTGGACACACCTGGTGTAGGATAAGATTAATTAACTGCCAACAGGACAACACAGGCTGTTTTATATAAAAAATGCGTATCGTGCAAGATTTTCTGAGTGAAACAGTTTATAACTGCAAAATACTTCTTTAGCCTCATTGAAGATTTTATGAGATACACCTATTCGGTAGTCTTTTTACACAAAGTGTATCACAACTGTGCAACAACTGAATGCATTTAAACATCTAGATGCAATGTAGAACATTTGCAAAATTTCAAAGCATGCATGGGAAATTAAATGTTGTAACTCATTCAAGTTTTTTCAGAAAGTTGTAGCTGGTGACAGCTGTGGTAGCAATGGGTTTCCTGTTGTGGTCAGTGATAGAGTTATTATAAATAACCCCTTTTATCCTAGAACAAAAACCACACAACACAAGTTTAGACTGTTCTATAGAAGAGAACAGAGGATAAACCCAAACGGATAACTTTTACTCCCTGACAGTCTGGGATCATCTGCGCCGGGCTACCACTGTCTTTCTGCCTTTATTGTCAGACATCAAAGAAGGGTCAGGAGGATTCAGGAGTTTACAACATGGGGGTTGAAAAACAAAGAAGGGAGCAAGTTTTATTGCGGTTGGTGATCAGTCACCTGCTTCATGCACAGCTGGATAAGGGAGACAGTTTCCTTTTGTGTTCCTGTGCTGCTGAGCACCTGGTTAGAAAAACAACCTTTCAGTCTCACAAACTGTGGTCTGTTTGTCTAGTAGTCATTGATCTAGAACTTTGTTGAGATTTCATTCTGTGTCTTTGCTAGTTTCTGACATAAAAAGACTGAATGATTTTAAATTCACTGGATAAATGAAAGAACATGATCCTCACAGGGATGCCTGCTTTATTCAGATGGTAGTGTGTATTTAATATGTATGATGGAATTTCCAATTCCAAGGCAAAGGCTGCAATAGGTCCTGAAATGTGCTTTCTTGGCTAATCAGGTGGGCCACAAAGATGTGAGATGTTAGGAAAACAGTTCTATAGTCATTGAGGACTGATTGGTTAGCTTTCTTTGCTACCAGAACAAGGGAAGGTTTTCCATTGCACTCAAACCACCTCCTTGGTAAGGCTAAAGAAGTACTACAAAATCCCACACTGCTTCCCTGAAGCTAGCACCATCTGGACCAGCAGTCTTGTTCTGTTTCAGTCTCTCCAGCTGCATCTTCACCTGACTTCTACAAACAGGAAAGAGGTGGAGAAAAAAGTTAGCACCAGCGTTTTCTGATTTGGTTGAAACAAACATTTTGTAGCTGGAGTGTCACAGTGCATGTGACAGCTTTTCTGTATGTCAGGAAAGCTGTAGGTTAAGAGAGGGTTGATATCTCTATAGCTGCAGGCAGGAGAGGATGATGCTGGTAATCTTGGATTTGTTGTTGGGGTAGCATCTCACCGTTCAGATGGGCATGCCGTTATTCACACATCATTTTATATAGACGGTCACACACTCATGGCATTGATGTCCTCTCCATGTTGCTGGCACAGTACATACCAGTCTGTCTCAAAATAACCCAGGTTGTCTCGGAACAAAGGTTTGACACTCCAAGTAAAGACATACACGATTATGATCCAGTTTGCCAAGAGGAGATGTTGCTTTGGAGATGTATGTATCTCTGACTTTTGCATAAAACAAATACAACGTTTTGTTTTCTCTGGTAGAGCAGCTGACCAACTGTTTAAATGTTGGAAGTATTGCAGAGTGAGGCTTGATCAAAATCACCAGATATTGCCACAAACACATTGGGGTGTTGTGCCTGTGGCTTTTCAACAACTGAGCTGATGACATCAGATGCAGTGTCATTAACAGCTGACAGTGGAATGTGTGCTGTTTCCAAAATAACACTGGTGAACTCTCTCCACAAATAATATGGACAAAACGTATTATGTCCTGGATTATACAATTTGTTGTTCCCCATCTCTGCTGATATGTCACCTTTGCATTTGCCACTCCTCTTTAAATCTCCATCTACTTGAATGGATAGTGAACCATTCAGAGACAATGGAATCAAGGATATGATCTCAAAGCCTTGTCTCAGTGATACACATAATGTTGTGTTCCTGAAAGTCTGGCTGGGTCCATATTAGGGCTTGAATTTATGCAATTTCATTGCCAAAGATCTCACATTGTGATCAATGGAAGAAATGGTTTGAACTTCTTCCTTCTCTTCTTCCCCTTAACTCCTGCTCTGCATCCCAACGTCTCATTTTCTTCTCATCTGGGATTTGCAATGATAGTTTATGTATTATTTGTATTTTTGAGATTTTAATCAGCTGCTTCTGGTTTATTAAGAAAAACATTGTATCGCTAGTGTTATGCACCATAATATCTGTCCAAAAGTAAAAAAAAAAAAGTATCAACAAAAATCCTTCCAGCTGCGTTTTATTCAAAACCCCAGGGGATAATTGTAAAAAAAAAATTCCACCAGCAAAAGGGGGAGTAAAAGTTTTTTAAAGAATAAATCAGAATACCAGAGTGACTCCAAAATGCTGCCACTCTGAGCATCGCAATTCTAGAATTTCTTTTGTAGGATGGGGGTAAAAAAGAGGGGACTTAAGGGACTTTAAATGTGATATGGTCTATGATGCCAGATAGGCTTATCTGGGAATTTCATAAACTGCTAATTTACTGGGATTTTCACACTTAATCATCTCTCGGGTTTATATAGAAGAACAAAAGGTAAAATATCCAAGGAATACCAATTATGGTATTAAAATGCTGTGTTGACTTCGTATATTAGGAGGAGAATGGACAGGTCAGTTTGAAATGTAATAAAGGAAACAGAAGACCAAAAAACAGTAGTTTACACCAACATTTGCAGAATACCATCTCTTCATATACAGTATTTCATCAGATGAGTTACACTATCAGAGGTTCAAACCAATCTTTGCCTTATGTTTCTGCTAAGAACACAAAAATAAGGCTGCAGTTCACTCAGGTTCACCAAAATTGGACATCAACAGTCTGGAAAGATGTTGCCTAGTATGATGAGTCTCTATTGTAGCTGCAACAGTTAGATGGTGGGGTCAGATTTTGGGATATACTTATCTCAAAATAAGTATTATAATAATAATAATAATAATAATCATATTACTATATGAAAGCATGCATCTGTCCTGCCTGGCTGCTAGTGATGTTGTACTGGTATGGCTGATGTTTTTTTTGGCATAATCTGGGCCTCTTAGCACCAAATAAACATAATTTAAATGCCACGGCACAGTTGAGTATTGTTGCTGACTATGTCCATCCCTTTATGACCACAGTGTAACCATCTTCTGATGGCCACTTCCAGCAGGAAAACGCACCATTTCACAAAGGTCAAATCATGTCCAAGTGGTTCCTTAAAAATGAACGAATATTAATTATTGCAATAATAGATGTGCAGTTCGGTCCGTTGAGGTGAAGAGAGAGCTGAGCCAAAAGGCAAAGCTCTCAATTTACCGGTTGATAAACGTTCCTACCCTCATCTATGGTCATGAGCTTTGGGTCATGACCGAAAGAACGAGATCCAGGATACAAGCGACCGAAATGAGTTTTCTCCGCAGTGTGTCTGGGCTCTCCCTTAGAGATAGGGTATGGAGCTCAGTCATCCGGGGGGGACTCAAAGTAGAGCCGCTGCTCCTCCACGTCGAGAGGAGCCAGTTGAGGTGGCTCAGGCATCTGGTTAGGATGCCTCCTGGACGCCTTCCTGGTGAGGTGTTCCGGGCACGTCCCACCGGGAGGAGGCCCAGGGGAAGACCCAGGACATGCTGGAGGGACTATGTTTCTCAGCTGGCCTGGGAATGCCTTGGGATTCCCCCGGAGGAGCTGGCCCAAAAGGCTGGGGAGAGGGACCTCTGGGCCTCCCTACTGAAGCTACTACCCCCGTGACCCGACCCCGGATAAGCGGAAGACAATGGATGGATGGATGGATGGATGGATGGATGGAATAGATGTGCAGTTCTGAGGGCAAAAGAGTGTCCAACCCAACACTAGCAATGTGTGTTTGAGATAGTGGCCAGTTAGTCTTTATGAAATATAAGTGACCTAATACCAAACAAGCGAATTCCTCCATTTTGTTGCTCTTTGCAGAAACATCTGGCAGATCTTTGTATTAATATCAGAATGTATGTCACAGGACAATCCCACACATTCACAGCTAGAGTTTTAGGGTTAAACCATTTAAAAATAAGGTCAATGACTTCAGAAAGGTAAAGGTCAGTGTAACGGTGAGAGTATACTCAAGGGCTTTAAATTTCTTACAAAGTGCTTTTGGACAAATTGCAGTGTGTAAGAACCCTGTCTGTTAATTTGATTGCCTCTAAATGCTTCATGTACCTGTAACTTAAAGCCTGTCCTTCTTCATGTGTCTTTTTGCTGTTGACAGAGAGCTGATCTGGCAGTGGCTCCCCTCGCAATCACATATGTGCGTGAGAAAGTAATTGACTTCTCCAAGCCCTTCATGACGCTGGGTATAAGTATACTGTACCGCAAGCCAAACGGGACCAATCCTGGGGTCTTCTCCTTCCTCAACCCACTCTCGCCTGATATCTGGATGTATATTCTGCTGGCTTACTTGGGTGTCAGTTGTGTGCTGTTTGTCATAGCCAGGTAACATGTCACTTCAAGTGGTTGCAGCTCTACACAGAGTTAGAAATATGCCTGACATCCATCGATGAGCCTCATACATGTGATTTAAAATTTTAGTGATGGTACTCTGTAACACTGCTGAAATGAATCAAAGTTTAGGCTCAATAATAAAACTCTGTCATGTTTTTAATATTAAATTGTAATTAATCACTAAGATAATCTCCATGTTCCACTCATACACTTGTACAGATAGAATTCCTTGTTTTGAGAAGAATATCTTACTTCAGATTAGCAATGGTATTGGGTTAAATTGAAGTGTGTGATTCTTGTACTGGTACCATAAAAAAGGTGCCAATAATATTCTGACAAGCACAGGTGCCCAGGTCCTGAGCAAAGACACTGAAGACCTCTCAACCGTCTCTGAGTTTTATGTGTGCGTCTCTGGGAGAGTGTCGGAAAGCTCATGCGCTCATATTGTGTGTTCAGGTGTGTGAGATGTGTCAAGCTTGATGTGAATGGCTGCAGTCCCTCTAACCACCTCCCCCTCACTGTCCCTGGTGTCTTAGACATCATGCTGTCTCTTCTTTTCTCTTGTTTCCTTCACCTTGCTTCAAAAACAGTATGACTCTGGCTAAGGATATTAGTATTATTATTGTTTCTGCTTGTGTCTGCTTACCAAACATAATAGTTTGCATTTTAGCTCTAAAATTACCAGGTCAGACATGGTAAATATATTAACAGTCCCTACCATCTTCACTAGAGAAGTCTGCTAAATTTATAGGGAAAATAAATTAACCAGGTGCTTTGTTTTGCTTTGTTTTTTACTTTTTTTTGAATAACCAGTTGCTGTTTTAACCTTTTTGTTAAATATTTTAAGTCTTGATTTTTAAATTTTATAGCCACAGTCTTATTCATGGTGAGTCTACATCCACTCATTATGGGTGTAAATGTCAGGTTAATTTCAAGCTAAACGTTTTTTGTATTCTTACTCTTCAAGGGTTGATCTAAAGTACAATGGTTTTTAAAACATAACTGTTTGTTAGAATTTTGTTGGCATTTTTGTCTAAGTGAACTGATTAAAAGTTATACATACAGACTCAAATATCCACAGAAAGCCCATAGTAGCCGGTCAAATGGCCATTGCAAGTTGCTACTGAACCACACTGTTTTTGTAGCCATCGAATGTCTGATATAAAGATAACCGGTGTTTGACCTGCTCTACTGTCTACAATTGGTACAGTATAACATGAATACATACAGTATCTACATACATAACTATGAGTGTATATCCTGTGTGTTGATTAAAGAAAGTGCACCAACTTTAAAAGGGAACAGTTTAAATAAATCAAAATTATGATATTCATGCTCATGGATGACTGAATGTAAACTCCTGAACAGAACTGTACTCCAAAGTTAAATTATGATTTGTATTGAGCTCTTTGGTTCAAAAAGGCTTTGCTCTCAAAAACTATGAAATCCAAAGATGTAGTGCTTATTTCAGACTGCCTCAGATTGTGGTGAAGATGTTCTGTTCTATTTGAGACAGTTTGGATGAAATATTTTATAAGGTCTCTAGTGGTAGAACAATGGAAGGTGGTAAAATTAGGCACTTGTGTTCAGTTGTTCTCTGAATTAGATTTTCAGCTGTGCTTTACATAAAAAGACAGGTAGAAGAAAATAGAAAAAGCAAATAAATTGGTTATTACAGAAGAGAACAAGATATATTCTGTTAGTATCACTAAAGACTCAATGAGTCCTGATTCGAAATTGTCAGGTGCACAATGCTCTCCATGATTGTCTTTGCTTTTGAATGAGTCGTTTAAACTGTTTTTGTGGAGGGGCAGCTAAAATCAAGACAGTATTTAAAAAAAGATACATACATCTTGGGTGCTTGTTGCATGTTCTTTTATCACCTTTTTACGGCAAGTCCTTTCAGAAGGAGCTGGACGAGTGGATTTGGAAGTTCCCCTGACTTGGTCAGTTTAGCTTGTGGCAGCTGTTTGAACCTTGGTGAAGAATAGAAGAGAAAAGAAGGTCCCTGTTAACCCTAAAACTATTGGACCAAAGGGCTTACTTACAGCCTGATCCCAACAGTTTTACTGTTAACACACACATATTTTTGATGTTACTGGCAATATGATCACACAAGAGAATGAAAAGCAGCAACTGTCATCTAAGTTGGCTCAGAATATGCACCTATATTTATTTATTATCACAATAAGTGTGTGTTAGGTAAGTGTATTAATTTCCCCTTCAGCTTATACATTCTCTTCTCCTGTGTATACGAATGCATGCAGGGCTACAGTTGCACGTCTTTGCATAACTGGGTAGCACAAATTCACAAAATGAACAGATGGGAGAATACTTTGTGAACAGACAAGATTTTACTTACCTCCATGATGAAACTGACAACCTCAGGCTTTTTGTAGTGTTTGTATTTTAATTTTAACTATATTTAATATTTATGTTTATTTTGATTATCTGGGGAAATTCTCTATCTAATTAGCCGTTGGTCTATATTACTGTAAAAGAAAGGTAGATGATAGTTACTGGATTGTATTTACCTCACAATCTTTACAGAGAAAATTTTCTTGCACGATTAAATAAGCCCCAGGCAATGTTGTCACCACACATGATAGTTGTTTAACTTTGAGCATTCTTGACAAAGCACAGTTCCCTTTAAACCCATATATTATGATCTTATGTTCTGTTGCTTCTCGGTTTCATGGTGGAGAGCTGTAATCTCTTACTTCCTGTTCACATGTTTTTTTGTACATCAATGAATGGCTTTCATTTTAACATAGTTTTTGAAGACCAAATAGTTATTATAGGCTAATTCTGACAAGTGAAAGTTGAATTTGTATTTATGTACTACATGTTTGTGTACACGTCACACATCTTATCTGTGTGAGCTTGTCTTTGTCCTGTGATGGGTGAGTGTTGTGTCTATATGTCAGCGAGAATGCTAAAAGGGCTGAACGCTAGTGCATAGTGTAAGAGTTAGGTCAGCCTTTCCTTCATCTTTTTTGGGCTTCTTCCACACTGGTGCATAGCTGAACGATTCCTCACCACATGGTCCGTCTCTCATCACTGACCTCAGAGTTTGTGCATGTTATTACTTCTATTACTTTTTTTCTGTTGCTGATGGGATGCATGTGGAGCTGGACATTACAGCTCTGTTAAAGCCTGTTGATTGTGTACTTGTTAAGTTTTAGAGAATCCAGAATCCTTGATCGTTACCTGTTTTTTTTTAAGAAAAGAACAGTAAGAGAGCTATGCTTTCAACAATTGATGTGTAGTATAAACCCTGACTGTCTATTTGAAACTCTGCATTAATGTAATCTGATTATTACATGGCCATCAGGGAGTGAGAATGTGTTTTATCTATTTGAACCTTTTTTATATGCATCACAATACATTCTCACCCACTAAATAATAAAAGCCATTTAATTTTTGCTCATATACTGGCTCAGGCTTAGTGATAGAACTCTCTGAATCTCTCAATTCCCTATTTTTATGCAATATTATTTAGATGCAAGAATCTATATTTCTGTTTATGATGCATCCATCCAGTATCTATACCCGCTTGTATGGGGGACCTGGTGCCTGTCTCTGGCTATCATTGGGCAGGAGGCCAGGTATATATGATGGACAGGTCCCCTGTCTATCAGAGGGCACCACAGAGACCCACAGAATAAACCGCGAAAGCACTCTTAACTCTACTAAGCATGCCACTTAGTTAGCTGTGGGTTGATGGAAAACCAGCTCAACCATACAACAAGCCTACTGACATTCCCATACTACTGACAGTTTTATCCAAACAGGCCACCTAAAGTTTCTCTAGTTTTGACAAAAGTTTCACAAGTGGACATTTCAGTTAGCTTTGTAGAACAGACTGAGTCAGAATACATGAACTGTACAATCAACAAGAAAACCACATAAAAACAAGCTTCTGGAATGAGAACTAGGTTCAGTAAGATAAACTGCATGTCTTAGTAAAATTAGCATGGAAAACAAATGGCAAAATGAATAAATAGATACATAAGAAATATGCTGTATTCACCATAGATGCATGGTTGACGTTGAATCCACAAGGTCTATTTGGATTAATCCTAAAATTATACATCAACGTGCATCATTATCTTATGAGATCCACCAGTGTTTTAGTCTTTTTTGCAAAATTGAGTAAACATCTTGAAGTCTTAAAATAATTTGTACTCACATGCAGATTTCTTCCAGCACTAGAAAAAAACTATTTTCCAGCTGCAAACACAAAATCTGCCAACAAATCTAGGTCCTAAAAATGGGAAACTTCATGCAAACCTTTGAGAGACAGCAAGCTCAATTTGTGGCAGCGGCATCTGACACCGGCACTTCCTGTGGCATGCCGTTGCACTTCCTGTGGCATGCTGTGGCACTTTCACTGGCATGCTCTTGCCAAGAAGGTGCCACTGCTCTTCCTGTACTGCTGTTTCTGTTTCTAGGCAAACTGTTTGTTATAGACGCCTGTTAGACTATAACTACTTCTAAATAATCATATTTTATTTGTATTATTTGCTATAAAAGCTGGCGGCTCATAGTGGCCCTTCTGGTGGAGGTAATAGTGGCACTTCCTGTCACACCTCCAGCAACTAGTGGCACTTCCTGTGACACCTCCAGCCACTAGTGGCACTTCCGGTGGCAGCGGGACTGGCACTTCCGGTGGTCGCGGCAGCTAATAGTGGCTCTTGTTGTGGCAGCAGCACTTTCACTGGCATGCGCCTACCAAGAAGATGTCACGGCTGTTGCTGCATTCCTGTTGCTGTGTGTGGGCAAATGATTTGTTATAGACGCCTGTTAGTCTATAACTACTTCCAAATAATCATGTTGTATTGAAATTATTTCCAATAAAAGCTTGTGGAACTTTCGCCAGCCTTGTGGCAGGTGCAGTGGCATGCAGCCGCCACAAGGTGTCACTAAGCCGGCAGGCCACCTGCCGCCCTTCTGTATATCTATAACAAATCATTTGCCCACACACAGCAACAGGAATGCAGCAACAGCCGTGACATCTTCTTGGTAGGCGCATGCCAGTGAAAGTGCTGCTGCCACCACAAGAGCCACTATTAGCTGCCGCGACCACCGGAAGTGCCACTAGTGGCTGGAGGTTTCACAGGAAGTGCCACTAGTGGCTGGAGGTATCACAGGAAGTGCCACTAGTTGTTGGAGGTGTCACAGGAAGTGCCACTATTACCTCCACCAGAAGGGCCACTATGAGCCGCCAGCTTTTATAGCAAATAATACAAATAAAATATGATTATTTAGAAGTAGTTATAGTCTAACAGGCGTGTATAACAAACAGTTTGCCTAAAAACAGAAACAGCAGTACAAGAAGAGCAGTGACACCTTCTTGGCAAGAGCATGCCAGTGAAAGTGCCACAGCATGCCACAGGAAGTGCCACAGCATGCCACAGGAAGTGCCGGTGTCAGATGCCACTGCCACAAATTGAGCTCGGCCCTACTGCCTTTTTTGCAGTACAAACCAAAAACACAAAAAAAATAATCTGCAATTTTTCCTATCTCTCCGAAGGTTTTTTTATGTTTGAGAACATCTGTGACCAGAAACGTGACCAGCTCCATCTCCTGTAATAATACGCTAGCCAGAATACTTTGAGAGGCTAGATAAACTGTCCACTGACTTGCAAAGCTGATCAAAAGTTCAGACTTTACTCTGCTATTCAGTTTAAGGCTGAAGATATTCGTATGGATGAGGGAGAAATATATCCCAACATAGACAAACTCTGCCTGTAGTGACCAGAGAAAATAATTTCTGATTTGCATTTTTTTTCCCAAAATTTAAAAGAAACATATCTGTATCAATGTAAGAAACATATCCTGGACAGAAAAGAATCAAGCTTATTTTACATTGCAAAATTGCATGGAAGCTATTCTGTGATCATTTTAATTTATTTTACATAACTAGTGACATATAATTATCATCTGTTCATTTATTGGTTTATCTCAGGGAGAACATAGGCGATAGGTTTGTTTGTAAAGCACATTTCAGTAACAGGAAAATTCAAAGTGATGTACATGAACAGTACATAAGAAAAGAAAACATACAGAGGATAGCACATTACAGTGAAATAGTAGCAGCACGTCAAGATAAGTTGGACTACAAGCTTAATCTAATGATGTTTCAGTTAACTACAACGATGTAGCAGCCTTCCTGATTGCCATGAACTAATGAAGAGAACCAGTAAAAATTGAATAGTGTTTGAAACACAAACTCAACTCCAAAATCTGCCATTGTTGTTGTTTATGTTAGTGCATGCATGTTAGGGGAGAGGCAAGGCCTACATTGGTTTGCATGTGCAAACAGAGCGGTTGGTAGCCAGTTATGCAGATAGGGGTGTGCAGACAAAGCCGCCTTCGGCTTTAAACTTTCTCACTCTGGGAGCAGGTTTCAAATGTTGTTGGTTTTGTGGCGCCTTTGTCTCGACGGGATCCCGGTCTGCCTAAATAGCTTGCTGGATAGAGCCAAACCTGTCTTCATGTGGATGAGGCGTCAGAGACAAACAAAAAGGCACCTACGCAAAAAGATGGTCAAACACAGAAGTCAGCTCATTGCATCAAGTCTCAGCGGTTAAGCTATATCTTAAGGACAAGAGACATTCTTTTGAAGAAAGCAATGGGGACATTTTGAAAAAATGAAAAAAATACATTACACAAAGGCGGTACCCTCAAGGCTGAAACACACCAAACTATCTGATCTCTCCGACACACAGATCCGTACAGATTTTTTTCCTTTTCTACTGGCTGTGTAGAGGCTCCCTCTATGGATTACCGAACTTGCAAGATCCAGTATTACAGTTCAAGTAACTTTATTTATTTGTTAGGAACTTCAAGTGTAAAGCAGCATCAAGTTACAGTTCATAGAAGAAAGACACAAGAAGAAACATCGGTCACACACAGAAACATCAGACATCACTGCGTATACATAATAAGACTAGAAATATACAATAAATATTAGAATATCTAAAAGAATCACTCACTGTTCATGAATCTAATTGAGGTAGTCACGCAAGAGTATGTACTGCAAATTCCAGAAATTCCGCCAGCATAAACAAGCTGGGCAGCAAATGTAACGCTGCAGTTGCTGCTCAAACAAGCTTGAAGATCGCAGTTTCACTTTCTTATCTGTTTACTGTACTTCTGAGCTCCTACCATGGCTAAGTACACTGTTTAGTGAAATGTTTTATTGATTTTTTAATAAACTGTGTGTTTTCTGGGATGGACTTATATGCGGATGAACCTGGCTGTCATGGTGGCTTCTAATTTCTTAACCCACATGCAGAACACCAGGAGAACAGGAAATCAGTTAAATTAGTTTATTTTAAAAAGGTGGTTTAAGGAGGAGTTGAGTCCTTGCAGGCGGTTTCACAGAGTCATCTGTACACTGAAGAATATGTTATGCATATGGGACCCAAAACCAGCATACTGGCTGGTTTTGGGTCCCAACCGGTAGTGGTTAGGTTCGGTGGAGTCGCGTCCCACCCAGACGATCCCTACTCCGGCTCGGAGTTGGTGTTCATGCATGTAAGCACAGCCATCTGTGTAGACTCTTGGGAGTCCATGACACACGTTTTCGTCGAAGTAACGGTGGGTTGATGGAGGGCTCCCAAAGGTGGCTGGGACCCTGAGGGTCATGGCTTCTGTGTCGCACTCGCAGTGTTTGCACTCTGCCAACCCCTGCCCCAGCACCATTCTGTTGTTCTGGCTGTACTTTACCTCAACGTTGTAGCCTTGGAGTGCCATCATCCATGTTGCAATGCGACTGTTGGACACCCTGCCTTCTCTTAAACGTTCGCTGTTCAGGAAGGTAACTGGCTGATGACATGTCTCGATGATCACTTTCTGACCTCCGATGTAGCTGCGGAAATGTTCCACTGCCCAAACTGTTGATAGAAGTGCTTTCTCACAGTCGGAGAACTTGACCTCCGCATTGCTCAGTGGTCTACTCGCGTATGCCACTACCCGCGTGTCTTGGTCGTATTTCTGTTTTAACGCGACGCTCAGGCACTGTGAAGAGAAACCGGCTTCCAGATAAAACTCTTTGTCTTTGTATGGGTATGCCAGGCAGGGGGCAGAAACGAGTTTCTGCTTTAAGAGCTGGAATGCCAGTTCTTGAGGCTCCCCCCAGTTGAACGGCACGTCTTTACGTAGCAGTTCAGTGAGCGGCCTAGCCATGTCGGCATAATCCTCAATGAACTGACGCGAGTAGTTACAGACCCCTAAAAAGCTTCGGAGCTCGGAGACATTTCCGGGAGCGGTAATGTCTTGGATGGCTCGGATCCTTTTAGCTTGGGGTTCAATGCCATTTGGACCCACTGTTAGACCCACATAGTCGACTTTCGTCCTGCACCACTGGCCTTTGGTCAGAGCTAGCTTAGCTCCTGCAGCAGAGAGTTGTCTTAGGACGTGTCTGAGTTCTGCCAAATGTTCTTCAAACGTTCGGCTCCTCATAAGGATGTCGTCGACATAAATGAGGTTCCCGCGTGTTGCAGCATCTGACATGGCTTTATGGAGAAAGATGTTGAACTCGGCTGGGGAGTTAGAGTACCCAAACGGGCATCTGTTCCAGGTGTACTGGCGGCTCCCGAAAGAGAACGCTAGTTTGTACTGGTCAGCCTGATCCACCTTCATTGTCCAAAAACCATTAGCCACGTCCACTGTGGAAAAGAAACGCGCGTCTTTCACCTTCGCTAGTTCTTGGTCTAAATGGATCATAGGCCAACGAGAGAGAGGTACCTGTTTATTAAGAGCGCGGTAGTCAATTGTCAGACGCCATTTCCCCGTTGGTTTTAACACCGGCCAGATGGGGGAGTTGTAAGTTGAGTTACATTCCCGGATTATCTGTTTTTCCAGCAGTTTATCGAGGATTTCCTGTATCGACTCATAAGCTGCCAGGGGAATTTTGTACTCACGCACAAAAGTAGGGGGTGAGTTTGGATTTGTTGGGATCCGAACCGTGTGCAAATCTGTGACCCCACAGTCATTAGAATCTTTGGATAGAATCGACTGAAACTCATAAAACAGCTCCTTAAGTGCTGTTCTCTCTGTTTCAGTGGTCAGCGCATCAGCTTTTTCCAGCTGTTGCATGATTTCTGCTTCGAAACCAGGATAGGGCTCAGTGGGTGAGTCCTGGTTCTCTGGTTGATTTGGTGCTGGTTCTGTTGGGTTGGTTGCTATCGCATACACCAACAGGTTTCCTTCAGCTTCAAGCGTAGCACCACAAATAGATCCAGCAGGCAGAGCTTCATGTCGCCTGATTTGGATCATGTTGGAAGGAAAAGTAAACACTGTGTCTGGAGAGTCCTGTCTGCCGGTCAAGGATAAAGGCAGGTCTCCAATGACGGGAATGCTCAGCTCAAAGTCGTGGAAAGAGCTTTCGATGAGCACCCCAAGAGGTTTCTTCGCCACCACTTGGATCGGCATGTGGGTTGGATTCTCCACTAAAAGGTAAGCTGAGCGGTTGTTCAGCTCAAGCAGGGGTGTGCCCCGGATGACCAGGTTGGATTCTGGAAATAAGAAAGGGGTTGGAAGAAAACCTGTGTGCTCTGTATTTGTTGTCCTTTCAGGATGGCTAATCTGATAGGTACACCTGCAGTCTGTGGTGGTATTAGCATGTTTGTTTCGCTAGCCACCTGGCAAGCCTGTGGGATTGTTTGCCCTGATCGCATGACTTCAGGGGTGCCCAGGAAGGAACTTGGGGTCACGTAAGCCTGAGCCCACAGGACCTGGTTACAAGTGTCCAGCTGTGCACCTAGCCGTACCAGAAAATCAGCACCAACAAACACTGGAGGATGTAAATTCTCCACAATGCTGAAAGGATGAGAGAGCTGTCTTGTGCCAATCTGTGCAAGTATGCACACCCCCGTTGCTTTCAGAAGCCGGGGAGGCCAGTCTGCTGAGAGCAAATAGTGGCTGTGTTTTGTTTCAGCCAGATGGGGCTTTTCACGGCACAAAGAGTTGTGCCGCTCTTTGGTCGGAGAAATCTGCGATTTCTCCGACCAAAGAGCCAGCAGCATGTCTGCAATGAATGTGCTTTCCAGGTGCACACCTTCAGCCACTCTGGGGTTATAGGGTTCAACTCCAGAGTGTTTAAGTGAGCAGAGGAAAGATGTATGGCTGCAGAGAGAAGTTCTCTGATCGCTGAGAAGCGGTGGTGTGGCAGAGGATTTGGAAATCGGCTCTGTTGAAGGCAGAAATGGTGCTAAGAGTTCTTTGGGCTCTTCTGAGCAGGTCACCTGGTGGATAGGGACGGACGGTCCACTTCCAGGAGTAAGAGGCTTTGGGGTCCCCACTTGGGCCCAAAGATGACCATCATGGCAGTCGATGAGTGGAGCTAACCTGTTCAACAGATCCTGACCTACAAGAAAAGGTTCTGTGTCCAGAGTACAGATGTAGATGGGGTGAACAAGGGTCATGTCACGGAAAGTGATGTCTAACCACGCCCGTTTGGTGATGCATGACTGATCCTGAGTGTAGCTGGTGATGCCCACGTTACAGGTCTCCACCTGGAACGGTTTCCCAAGAGACACCATAACTCTGGTCACCTCATCAAACAAATCTGAGCACATTAGACTGATCTCGGAACCTGTGTCTAAAAGAGCTAAATAACTGTTGAGCAGTATAAGCGATGCGCATTTTCATGATGGTTTAGCTCACCTAGAAACCTTAGAAAAGGGGTTTTCTGATCACCTGCTGATGGGATCTTAGAAGGTTGTTGGTGAATTTTTGGTTGGTTCCCCCACTTAATTAGATAAACTCTGTTAGAAGGGGGGACCTGGTCCACGCCTAGTCATGCTGACGGGGGTTTTGGGCCTGGTTTCCCAGGAAGGTCGGCAGGATTGGATGGTGGCGAGGATGGCTGCGGCACGATCTGACGCACTGTGTCGGCTAGCAACCTGCGAAAAGTCTCCTCCATCTCCTTTCTCATTGACTCTTCCATGCGCAGGTTCTCGCCTTTGTTGTCATGTGTGCTTTTCGGCTTTCCCGACCTGTCAGTTTGCTTACCGTGTCGGGCTGGATCCGGCCTGTGCCATTTTTGAAACCTCTCACCTTCCATGCTGTCATCTGCTGCGGTTCAAAACCGTGTTGCTTCTTGAACCCAAATCTAGTTTTATGCTTAAAGGGAGGCATCTCATGTCCCTCCAGACGTAACCTCTTTTCTGGTTCGGTCTGAATCTGCAGAACCCTGTTATCACTGTCGGCTCCTTTGTTGGGCCGGACACGTGTTTCCCATGCAACCTGTGCGTATTTCCTGATTTCCTGCATGGTGAGTCTCTTTGTTCTACAATGCATGGTAACCTCATAACGCACGCTTTCATGAAGATTATGGAGGAACAAAGATTTGAAAGTGTGGTCTTCCTCCAAGCCGGGAGCATTTCGTCCCTGAAAGTAAGCAGCCCGCACACGGCGGTAATACTACTTGGGTGCTTCAGTTCTCTTTTGCTGAATTGCAAAAGCTCCAAGAGTCGCAGAAGCTGGGTCTGTGAACACAGAATATTCTTCTCTTAAAGCCTGACAAAGAGCTGAATAACGGTCACGTGTCGCTGGAGGGAGGCTTTCTATGAACACATGGACACTTCTGGACGTGGTTTTCCAGATAAGTCTCAACTTTTCTTGAGCAGAGGGGTTATATAAGTCTAGCAGCCAGCGCTCTACCTCTCTGAGATAGTCATAAATGGTGGATTCTGTATTGCTAGGATCAAAACGCTCTATGTCTTGGGCCAGGGACTCAACCTGACGCATCCGCAGTCCCTGTTCAGGGATCGGGGCCGGTCCATCTGAGTCCTCTCCTGACGACTCCTGCCTGCGGTAACCACGATAGGAGGGAGGCTCTAGTTCTGACCACCTACCTGGCATCGGCGGCCGTTCGTGGGACGCCGGGGGACCCTCCCTGTCATGAACTCTTGTCCGTGGACGCAGTTCAGAGGAGTGGGGTTTACCTGTGTCCCAGGAACAGTGCTCCCGTCGCCCTGGTGGGGGGAAAAGATCATAGCAGACAGTGTCAGGGGTCAGGTGGGAAGCAGGTGTTTTCCCATGATTTACATCATGTGGATCAGTCCTGATTGCCACCGTAAGTTGTTTAGGCATTTCATTCCGTATCACACTGCTATATCTGTCCTGACCTTCGCTTACCCCTCGCTCAGAAGGTGTCTGAGGAGCCAGTTCATCCAATGTCCTCCAGGTGTGATCCCCATGTTTTCCCTTGGGGTTCTCACCCTCAGATCCTTCTCGCTGCAAGCTAATGAGATCCTCCTCTCGCTCCTCTGTGAGATGACAGCTGCCCTGAACACTTCTCTGTTCTAGCTCCCTAACTCTTTTCTCAGCTGCGATCCGCATCTCAACCTCTCTGTTACGCAGATCGGTCTCTAGCGTTAACCTTCGGTGGTATAACGCAGATAATTCACCTAGGACATCTGCGACCAATCTACCCTTTGGCTTGCTTTGGACCTCCTCCACCAATTCCTGAATTTTCCTCTCACAGTCCTCTATGTTAAACTGGTTCAGGCGGGTTTGTTCGTCCGGTGTCATTTTAAGCAATGTGCTAATGACACCCTGAGCCTCCATTCCAATGGAGGGGTCTGGGCGTTCAACTGAAGAACCTTTACTATCCATTCTTTGTCACAGCTCTGGATAGCAACACAACAACTGTAGCTTGGCACTACACAACAACAACAAATAAATAACAACACTGTAGTTTAGCTCAGCGCTAAACAAACAGACAACAAATAACAACGCTGTATTCTAGCTTAGCACTAAGCAACAACGCATACACTTTAGTTTAGCTCAGCGCTAAACAACAACTGCTAACAACAACTGTTAAGTGGCTTCACTTTAACTGTCAACAGCAACTCGCACTACGACTGACACTTTATTGCAGGAAGTGGGTCAAAGAAAAATAATTTAACAAAAATTAAAAGTTAAAAAAAAAGAAAATTCAAAAGGGATAAAAAAATTATAATAAGTTGACAAAAATTATTAAAAGGAGTAACCATAAAGAAAGTTTTAAGAAACTGACTTTCAAATATCCATTCAGGGAAGCCGAGTGCTTTCACCTGAATTTTTAACCGTGACTGCAACTACCTATCCTGGCCACCAGATGGAGGCAGGGTGCCCTTCACTTTTGGGAAGACTGAGCTGTAATTACACACAATGTCCAGCAGATGGGGAATCGTTTCCCTCATCAAAACAATTATGATGCAATTACACACAACGTCCACCAGATGGAGGCACGGTCTCTCTTTTCAAAGCAGAAAACGACACAAAAGATGACTGATCAGTAGCAGACGCTGGAGGCGCTGTACGTTCTAGTCAGTTCAGTCTAACTAACTCCAGGTTTAGAAATCAATATTCAAACCTCAGGTTAAAAACCTCAAACCACCACAAACACGTACATATTTATTAGGAGTACTTCCTTAATCAATTATGACTGAATAGCCCTTTTGGCAAGGTGAGCAGTCAAAATGCTGGAATGTAGATTGTGTTCATTAAATTCATAAGTTGCTGGTTATTCAGTTTAGTCTAAAGGACACCAGTAAGTAGACTCCGCCCACCCAAGGACGCCAATTAATGTTATGCCAGAAGCAGTTTGAATATGCTTATTATTATAATTATAATTTAGTATTATAATTTAAATAATAAGTCATTCAACTCGAAATTTAGCTATAACAAATATAGTTCAAATGGTGGTGATGTTAGCTAAAAGCTTGTAATGATTTATACTACTAATGCATTAATTAACTAGCTGTTATGAACTCATTTATGCTGGAATAAATGATTTGGTCGGGTTTTAACTACCTGGTTTATCCAGGCAGACTGTGAGAACCTGGTTTATCCGGCAGACTGTGAGAACCCCAATATAAAACTGCAATTAGAGTTTAAATCCTTATTCCTTATCACCATCTAATGATATGTCTCTGTATTAATATCAGATGTTAACTCCAAAGGAGGTTAGCTCTGAATTCTGAATAGCCATGCAACTGTGAATTAGATTGTACACAAAACAATTTCTATTCCGCAGTGTTGTTTTATTAAACCAAAAGCAATTCCCTGTTACAGTAATCCTCTGATTCAACGACTTTGGAAATCTTACTCACTACTAACTAAACATGCAAAATATATGTGGAAATAAAAGAAAACAAAACAAACAGAAACAAAAAAACAAAAGAAAGCAAATGGATTAAAATGAGAGGTAGCAAATCTTAGTTCAGCTCACGGTTGTTTAAACCACACTCAGAGACGTCGGCATTTGACGTCGCAGCATTGAGGGACAGACAGCTTTGAGAGTCCCACCGGACGCTTTGATGTCTTACAAAGCTATTAGCTAAGCTACCTACAGTCCAGTCATCCGACACCCTCCCAAGATGGCGACTATGATGACGTATGATCTACTAATTTGCGTGATGCATGGGGAAGGTCCTAATGACGTAACCACGCTTACACTGATGGGGTAATACCTCGCTTCGAAAGGGCGTGGCTAACTGGGGAGTTTAAACGGAGACCGCGAAATGAGCTCGGACAAAAAGATTGCACCAGCTGATAAGCAAAGCAAAGATGGAACAAAGAGAGGGAAAAAGGATAGAAAAGTTGAATAATCGACTCACGGCGGAGTCTCCACGAACCACAAAATCAAACAACAGCCAAGTCACTTTCACGAATGCATGCACATACAAAGAAAATATTCAGCAAAATAAACAACTCCTTCTTGAAATAAAAAGCATTAACCTACACCTACAAGTTCCTACTTCTGCCCAGGCACTTCTAAACACCCTGTTGGTGAGACAGAAATAAAAGGGGAGAACCCTGTTACTTGTGGATGAGGGCTGTCCCGGCGGGGTCCGTGAACGCTCCGAATGCCGCGGCGTCCTGAATGCGTCTTGACGAATGCAGGTGTCCGCAGGCTGCAGCGGGACCGGACTGAGAGAGTTCCTTCGTCTTCCTCTCTCTCTCTGGGCTCCCAGACGCTTGTTCGGCCAAACAACGCGTCGTCCTCTTTCGACCACCGGGAGATGACGGCTCCCAGTCTCTTGATCAGAGGAAATTAAAAGTACCTTTTAAAGTCGACCTCCTGTGTCCGCACAGGGAATAGTTTTGCTCCGGTAATCTTCGAACCAGCAAAGAGTTATGGAGCACGTGGCGTGGGGGTTACCCCAACGAAGTGAAACAGCTGTGTGTCTTCTCAGCTTGGCAGCGCGCCAGGGAAGAAGGCAGAGTGCCGTATTCGGCTGTGTTTTATAGCTGTCACCATAGCAACCTTATCTGGGTCGGCGGCCATTTTGGGGCTGTGTTGCATGATGGGAGTTGGTGGCCATTTTGACCACCTTGCATCATGGGAAATGCAGTCCGTCATGTCCCGAACTAATGCAAGTTTGTCACGTCCTGACATGGCACAACAAATAATAGAAGAACTTGGTGAGTTTTTAGGGTGGTTGGAGAAGACTTTCAAAGGAGCAAATTTAATCTTACTTTCTTCAGCCAAGGGGTGAGCTCTGTGGATCTGAGGTCCCAGTTTGTTTGTGGTTGTTGTGGAGTTATCCAGGTTCCAGCTGTGGAGACTGCGTTGGAGGGCGGACAGGTAAGTTCAGATGTGTAGAGCCACAGAGAAGTAGTCCGACTGCCAGCCAGATAATCCAGGTAATGTTTGAAATCCAGAACTGTGGAAGTGAAGGTGAACTCGGGCAACCAGTCGGTAACAATCCACGGCGTCACGAGGGAAGAGAATCCAGGAAGCCAGAAGTGAGACTTCACTAGGAAGCACCACGGTGTCACGAAGGAACACCTGAGAGAGAGAGAGAAGCAACAACAACCGTTACTGAGAGCTGGTTCAGAAGAAACGCAAAGGTCTTAACTCAGAGGGCTCAGAGTACCATTACTGGCAAACACTCAGGCGATGAGTTGCTGGCAGTCTGCTCCTCTTAAGCTCCAGGATGATTAGATGATGTGTTACAGGTGCGCGGCTGTGCCCCTGTAGCTTCTAGGCGCCCTCTGGTGGATGATAGCCAAAACAGCTTACAAAGAAAACTCCAGAACCCCAACACTGGCTGGCAATTTTGTTCCACTTACCTTGCAGTTCAGGGATTTTATTTTGTATTTTGCCCAAAGAGGACGTGTTTTACTTTGCAAAAGTGTCTCTTTTCCAGTTGTGCTCATAGATTTCCTGTCAAATTGCTACGTAGCTTTGACCAAGATAGAGCAGAGGTCTACCTTGGCTGGAGCTACGCAGTACAGCTGCAGAAAACCGCAAGCCGGTCTGCCCGGCCCCATTCACCTCAATCAGATCTAATTACTACAATGCAATTTTACGTCTGATCGGATGGTTTGGTGTGTTTCAGCCTTTAGGATTGTCTGTCTGACACCTAAAGTACAGCCTTGATTTGTCTCCCCAGGTGGTTCTACAACCATTCAGGCCTTGAGACTTGGGTTAACTAGCACACATGTTGGCATTTTTACAGTGCATTTTTCAACAATCCTAAACAATGAACAAGATGGCCTTATGAACTACCAGTAAAGCCTGATACTACTAACTCATGAACTCTTTTGAATGTCTTCTACAAACAGAGCAGCAGTCCAGTTGCTTTTTTATTTTGCCACCTACAATCTGCACTTCTTTATATTCAGGAGGCACCTTTTTGCCAGTCTACAACCTGCGCATATTTATTTTCCAGTGACTAAAACCACATATTACTTCCATCAATACAATAACAATATGTATGTATACACATTCATATTGCTATTTTAATCCATTTAATTCTATTTAGAAAAAAAGCACATCAAAACATTTAATAGGAATTATTACAGTTTCATTAGGATTTCAGTTCTATTCAATACAGTTCATGCAAGTCCAGAGATTTGGAGAAATTGTTCTTCCATTGTCAGGGTTGTGAAGGTCTGTCTTCAGTGGTCAATGGGACAGACACATGCCCAAATAAACTAAGGACAATGTCTCCAATTAACATGCCATTTTTCTGACCGAGTGTAAGAAAAAGTACCCAGAGAAAATAGATGCATGTATTATTACTACTGATTTGGATCGCTGCAAACATGGAATTGCAATACGGTCACAAATTAACACCAAAAGTCTCACATTTGTTCATATTTCTTCCAAAAACGTTCTTTTTTAAGTCTCTTGGTTTTCCTAAACTAGCAACATCTAAACCCTTGCAGACACTTGAGCATTTTCTGCAAAATGTTAGATATATCTTAAAGGCTTGACAAGGTTATGTTGGGAAATATGTGTTTCCCTGGAAGCTGAAAAAGACTCTTGTATAATGCAAATAGCTTATTCAAAAAACTTTTCAGATTACAATACATTCAAACTCTTCTATTTAAAATGTTACTGAAACACATAGATATGAATAATAAACTTACTTAGGGAAGGACAGCTCCCACATAGATACAGTTGTGCTCATACGTTTACATACCGGGCTCGGAATTCTTGATTTATTTAGCCATTTTTCAGAGAATACGAATAACACAAAACCTTTTTTCCCCAAATCATGTTTAGTGGTTGTGTATAGCAACTTAATGTCAAACAACTGTGTTTACTGTTTTTAAATTCATAATGGCAACAGCAACTACACAAATGACCCTGATCAAACGTTACATACCCCAGATCTTAATACCGTATATTGCTCTCTTTAACATCAATGGCAGCTTGGAGTTTTTTATGGTAGTGCGGATGAGGCACACCGAACATTCTTCCTGGTAGTTGTTACTGAAACCTGACTGTGGTTTGGTTTCAACAGAAACCCTCATTTTCTGCTTTTTAATTTGACTTTGAACACTGCTGATTGGCATTATCAGTTCCTTGAATGTCTTTTTGATACCCCTTCCTGTTTTATAAAGTACAATTACTATTGTACTGTATAAATTTATAGTACTGTTGTTTGGAATGCTATTCGTGAACTTCAGCTCAGCTTTCAACACCATGCTTCGGGACAACCTGGTCAAATAAATCAGTATCAGAGTATTTATTATAAAGCATCTTTATTGTCATTATGTAACCATAATCGTCTCAGTCATTGTGTCCTAGAGCAAGACACTTCACCCAAATTGCCAGCTGGCGGTGGTCAGAGGGCCCGGTGGCACCGATGTATGGCAGCCTTGCTTCTGTCAGTCTGCCCCAGGTCAGCTGTGGTTACTAACATAGCTCACTACTGCCAGGGTGTGAATGTGTGTGTGAATGAGTGAATGACTGATTGTAGTGTAAAGCACATTGGGGTCATCAGACTAGTTAAAGCGCTATACAAGCACAAGCCATTTACCATTTACCATAATCAAATTTTGATAAGACACTGGCTCAGAACTTACATAGATTTACATATAACACACAGACACAAAACAAGACACAATATTCAAATAATTCAATGCAACGACAGCCCTGCCTGAAAAGCTAAAAATGTGCATAGTCCTTAGTATTTGATAAGATTTAAAGCAGAATAATTTAAAGCAGTTTCAATGTTCCAATCAAAAAAGACAGCAGTCACTTTACAGATAATGTACCTTACTGTGCAATCACATGAATTTATTAGAGAAACATTCCCAGAGAAGTTAAACTGTGCAAATAGTCATTAGCAAAAAGTAGATTTTTCAAGCTAAAGAACTGCGCATTTTGCATGGATGTCCAAACAAACACTGCCTGAGAAACTAAAAGTGTGCAAATAGACATTAGCATGTGAGAGACATTGTTAATGATTCCTAATCAGATCAAGAACCTGTGGAACCAGTGTCATGTTTGTAAACATGCAACAGACTAGAGCTGGACGATATATAAAAAACAAACATAACAATATAAATCATATTGGATCGATATTGATAATTATCAACAAATTCAAAACATATTTTATGTGCAGCCTTGGCCATTTTATGCTGTTGCTTAGCAACCAATTTTTAGATACAGAATACACAAACACTGAATTCAAACTCAACCCTATATTCAACCAACTTTTTACCAAAACTACAAGTTTTTAAAAAAAGAACGTTTGCTCTCTGAACTCTTTGAAGAGGACGGAGCGTCCCTGGGTCTGCGTTGTGATTGGTTGGGAGGATGTAATGACTGTAATATTAACCTACATGGCTGAAACGCAAAAGGAAGGAAAACTTTTATTCAATTGAACTTTATATTTGCCCTTTTTTCTATCATCGATATATGTCTATCAATCGATATATATTGTTATTGAATTATCGTCCAGCCCTACAACAGACAGTGAACTGGACTGTTGGTTTATTTGATTCTGAGCAGGGGTGATAGCCATCCACACTCTTTTACTCCTGGATCAGTGACTTCCTTACCAACATGCCCCAGGTGGTGAGGATAGGGAAACTCACATCTACCCCAATGAGGCTCAACACTAACATGCTGCAGTGTTGTGTTCTATACACTCCACAAACATGGTTGTGAAGTTTGCGAACAACACCACTGTGGTGGGTCTCATATCCAAGAATGATGAAACCTACTGCACAGAAGAGGTCCACAATATGAGACAGTGGTGCTCCAGGAATAAACTCATTCTAGACCAAGGATGTCATAGTTAACTACAGGAGGATCAGGAAGACTAAATCTCTAACTATAGGGGGAGGTGGTGGTGCATGTAACAGCATAAAATTCCTGAGCATTCTCAATCTCATCTGACCTCTCTTGGACTGTGAACACCTTCCACCTGGTGAAGAGGCCCAAGAAAAACTTTTCTTTGTCAGGAATCTGAAACGGGCTGGACTTTCTACTCAGCTGCTAATAATTTTTTATAGAGCTACAATCGAAAGCATCTTGTGTCTCGGTATGACAGTGTGGTATGAGAGCTGCACAGCACAGGAGAGGGAGGACTTAGTACAGGTGGTGAAGTCAGCACAGGGGATTGTGGGATGCCATCTAAAAGATCTAGACACGGTTTATGCTCCAAGAATCCAGAAAAGGGTCAGACATATTGCCACAGATCCCACCCACCTGGGCAATGCACAATACAATGTTTGTCCCACTTCTATCAGGTAGACGATTCAGGAACATTAAATCAAATATTAATCGACTTAAAAACTGTTTATTTCCCAACGCTGTGAGGGCTATCATCCCCTGCTCAGACCCAAATAAACCACCAGCCCATTTCATAATCTGTCACATCTTTACAAACATGCTGCTCAATCAGGTTCTTGATCTGATTGAGAATGATTTACACTGTCTCCCACATGCTACTTTGGGCAGTTTTAGCTTCTCATGGAGTGTTTATTTGGACATCTTTGCAAATTGCACAGTTCTTTGACTTGAAGATTTATGCTAATGACTATTTGCACACTTTCACTTCTCTGGGAATATCTGTCCATTACATTCATGCAATTGCATAGTATTTCTATACTATCATCCTGCAAACTGACTGCTACCTGTCTTTTTGATTTGAGAACCAATTAACTTGAACATTTAAATTTTTGCTAATGACTATTTGCACACTTTCAACCTCCAGAGAGTGTTTTGTCTGATACATCCATGCAGTTGCACAGTAATTTACAATGCCTGCAAACTAGCTGCAATCTGTCTTTTTTGACTTGAACATCTTATAAGGAACTAAGGACTATTAGCACACTTTTAACTTCTCAGGAAGTATCGCCAGTGCATTCAACTATTTGAACATTATGTCTGTCTGTTCTGTTATGTGTGAATCTGGTGTCTCACCAAAATTTCATTATGGTGACATAATGAGTAAAGATTTTTGATTCTTGATTACCTTTTCCCACAAATCCTTTGACAATTATTTTGCTTTTCCCATGACTCGGAAACCTCAAACATCAGGCCAAACTCACCAGGGTATGTAAACGTTTGAACAAGGTCATTTGGGTAGTTGCTGTTGCCATTAGGATTTAAAAAGTGTAAACATAGTTGTTTGACAATAAATAGGTCCACACACACTAACCATGAGTGAAAAAAAATTATTCTGTGTTATTCATATTTGTTGAAAATGGGCAAAAAAGTAAACTTATCAGCACAACTATATGACGGCTGTATATGTAACCTTTATTTATCCAGGAAGATCTCATTGAGATAAAAAAACTATTTTTCAAGAGAGACCTGGCCAAGAATGGCAGCAGCACACAATTCCAATCAAAACTACAGACATGTAAATACATTAAAGATACAATTTTTGCAGAATACGTTTAAGAATTTGGCAAAACATCTACAAACAGAAACCTTATTTGTAAAGTGGTTTAAAAATCCTCAAATACATTAACAGGGACCAAATCCTTCAGCTACAAGTCCCTCTGCAATTGATTCCAGTCTAAGGGAGCTGCAAACTGGAAATATTTTTTACCATAATCAGTGTGAACCTTGGGTACATTTAGTAAAATGAACTAATCTGAACGCAGAGAATAGCCTTCTGAATATTTTCTATTAACAAGGGAGAGAGGATAAGGGGAGGTAAACCCAAGATGGCTTTGCAGATGAAATTATACCAGTGACAGAGTCTGCGGGTGGGTAATGATACACTAATAATGATCCATGATACACAGAATACAACATATGTAACCAGTGTTAACATGCATGCAAATTGGGTAGAAAAGTGGCAGCAAGAAGATGCCTTCTAGCCTCAAAAGACAAGCAAGATCTAATTCTAAAATAGAAACTCAATTTTAATTTCAGCTTTTTTACCAACTGTTGAATATGAGGAGCAAAACCCAGAGAATCATGTCTGAAAAAAGCTAAATATTTATATTGAGATACTACTTCGATTGGAGAGCCTTGAAAAGTAATAATGGAGTGCAACAATTGTGAATTGGAAATTATTTTAGAATTGGAGAACAACATTACTTTATATATACTATATGATATATGATATAGCTACTTTAGATATTACTTTAGATATAATATGAGCATTTAAATAATTCAAATTAGACTGTACTGCAACAAAAGCTGCTTGTAGTGTTTCAAAAGCATGTTTTACTGTGTTGGCAGTACAATACAAAACAGTATCATCAGCATAAAAATTAGAATTGGCGTATGGCACGCTTTTGTCTAAACCATTAATAGAGATTAAAAAAGAAGGGGACCTAGGACTGAATCTTGTGGAATACCCTTGGATACTGGAAGACAAGGGGAAGAAAGACCCTCTACCAGCACACATTGTGACCTACCAGACAGATAGTTGTCAAACCATTTAATTGCATTTTGAGAGAGACCAATCTCAAGGAGCCTTTTTAACAGGATATCATGATCGACTGCATCAAAGACTTTAGACAAGTCAATGAAAAGTGCTGCACAGTGATGCTATTTATCTACAGAACCAATTAAATCATTTAATACCTTTAAAGTTGCCGTGGTAGTGCTATGTAATGCCCTAAACTCAGACTGGAGATCAGTTAATACACTATTTGAAGTTAAAAAGTATTTCAGGTGTACACCAAGGACTTAAGTACCATTGCCAGCACAGACACCGGCTGTCAGGAAGCAGAGAAACTTATTAATTTAGAGTAGCAGACATGTAATGTCTGGTAAGTCTGCAAAATCCTTACCTGACAGAATTTATAACACCAGTTAAAGTGATATATAAAATCTATCATCCTCTGACAGAAGCATTTTGAGTGTTGATTCACTGCCTTAACCTTGCCATTATCATGAGTATCATCACAGGATTTTCTGTAGGATGACCGTGCCCCCATAATAAGATAAAACACACAATATTTCTGAGCTGCAGGTGAATTCTCTCTTTTTGTCTTTTCTTATCTCTGTATTGACCTTGCTCAATGTCCCCCCTCTCCAGAACAGATGACATGAGATAGTGTAAGGGCGAGGTAATTGGATCAAACTGACAGAAAATAGGCCAACCAGCGCTTCCATGAGAGACAGGTTAAGCTTACTTGTCTCCTGTAAACGGCATCGGTTTAGCATCCTTGACCTAATCACCAGCAGCAGAACTACACCAGGCACTCCCATGATACAGCAAATTACTGCTGACAGCTGCTTGTGCTGCTTCCAGAGGAGCACACCGAGACTTCTCTGTGCAAGACATTGCGTCAGTCGCCTATACAACTGCAAGGTCATGGTTCAGCTGAACTCAATTTGGCACGACAAATTGACAAGCAAGCAAATTTGAGGAAAATTGAGAGAGTGGACAGATTGATTTAAGGCCAATCATTGTTTTAAAGCTGAAATTCAGGGGACATTCAAATGTCCTTGGAGCTATGCTACACAATATCCTCTAAGTGTTGCAGGGGTGAAAGGAACACCTTCTCTAACTACATTATAATGCTGAAGCCCATTAGTCAATGACACAGTACAGTTCTGTTGCTGTCATTTTATCAATGCAGCCATACATCTTCATGTTAAGCCTTGTATAATAATATTCACCACAATACTACCACACAATATAGAAAAGAAAAAAATAAGGTTTGATCTGCCTTAGCCTTCATGCACAAGAAAAAGGTTATTCACTTAAGGTTATAATTTTTCATTTGCATTTAAGTAAAATGGCTCACACTAAGACAAGTCTACATTGCAATTTGATTAGAAAAACTCTCAAGCATCCTGAGTCAAGACAGAGTTGGCCGCTCCTCTACAGTAGAACAACCCAAATCGGGTCAGGTTGCTTAATTGTAGACCAATCAACCTTTACTAATGTAATGTCACTTTTATTTAACATGAATAAATGAAAAATCTCTCCGCTTGACGAGTGTTCTGAGTGAAAGGCAACTCCAGAGCCAGCGTGGGCATGATAGGAATGAACCGTTTGATCTGCTGAATATTAATGCTCCTCCAAGATTATAGGGATTATTAGTTCTTTTCTCAGATGACAATGAGGTTATTTTCAGAAGCCATCGATTAAATTGCTGAGGGAATTGCCTTTGATATGAGCACGCCCACATGAGGACCTACTTTTGGAATCTGAGTAGCTCTAATTCGAAACGCTCTCAATCACTTTATGCCATTAGTATTGAAATCGCATGAGAGATTCAGATGAGGATGTAGGTTTTTTGCAAGTGCACTCTCATCTGTTCTACTGGTGTACCTGTAGGCCAGTAAAAAGGGTGAAAAAAAAAATAGGAAGAAAAAATCTGTAAAAATAATGGTATTTTCCTATGGATACATTGTTTCTAAAGCCACCTTTATTAGCAATTACTTAGGTCAATCATCTTATAATAAGTTACAATAGGGGGCTACTGGGTTATTACCCTTTTCAGATTAATTTCTTGCTCAGCCACTCTGTGTCAGATTTTGGGATCATTGTCCTGTTGAATGACCAACATTGATCTACGTTTAAGCTTTTGGATAGGTGGCTTTACCTTTTACCTTTCTTTCATTTGCTGCACAAAAGGAATTAAGGCTGACTCAGCCTTAATACAAATGAATCCCAAGCCCAGCAGAATGTTTGGAATTTGGTATTCTGCTTGGTTTGGTTTTCACGGTCCTGTATGTCATGACAAAATGTGTCCATTTCAGTCATTTCCATTTAATGGACATAGTTCTAGAAGTGTGATGTTGTTATGTCTGATTCTGGCATGGCAGAGCACAACATAAAGTATTTTTGCCATATTTTGAGGTGTTATTGACTTTATTTAGAAACTGGAAAAAAAACAGACCAGATGTCAATATAGCAAAAGCCTAAATACAAACAGAATGTACTTGCTTTTACACTATGATTGTGAATGTTAATCAGAATTTAATCCATTTTCCAAATATAATTAACCAAATTGAAAGAATTGCCAAATAGTGTTTGAGTTGTTCAATTAACAACCTAATTCGTGTTTTGTCTTTATTTTTCCCCAGATGGAATGAGCGTTCTTGCTATCTTCTACCATACAGTACATGCCCACCTGTTGATGAAACCACACTGAACATGTATTTGTGTGTTCTCTCTCAATCACCACAGGTTTAGTCCCTACGAGTGGTATAACCCCCATCCCTGCAACCCTGACTCTGATGTAGTGGAAAACAATTTCACCCTGCTTAATAGTTTCTGGTTCGGAGTTGGAGCTCTCATGCAGCAAGGTAGACGCCTTTGCCTGCTCCTGTTTTTTTAGCGCAAGTCCCACTTTTTGCTGGGGGTCAAGCATTCTCTTTGACCAGGCCCATGGCCATGCATGGGGGCCTCTGTGCATGTAGTTAAATGCTCCACAGGTCATCCAGCAAAATGGATTGAGTGGAATGAAAGGGATGCAAACAATGATGCTGCTGCATGCTTCCCATCTCCATCTTAGATTTCCCTTGACTTAGAGTTCCCTTTCCGTTTCATTTACCCATCTATTGTCAGTCACAAGGTCAGGTAAGTGGACAAATACAGAGTATTTGAGAGGGGCCAAATGGATGAGGGTGAATCAGAATGTCATGCAGCCTGTTAAAGATATGAAAGTATCTTCTCAACTATTTGTCATCCTAAAACAGAAGGCTTTGCAGTGCACTGAGATATTAATTAGGTGACCTGTACCTTTCACAATGCATTAATCAATGGCAAATGTGGCATTCATTTAATTTGTATTTCAATCAAAACAATTACAATATTTTTTCCAGCCACCAGCAATACTATATGGACAGGAAAGTAAGTTATTTAATAGAAAGGTTAGAATTATCACAATTGTAATAATGAATGAATACATACAGAATGTTTTGTGATATGCTGTGTTTGTAGGTGAGTCTATCTTAGTTCTTGTTTAAAAAAAAGTTAAAAAAAATGTTAGCTTATATTGTATTTTAAAAAGGAATTTAATCTTGTTACTTCTACACTTTAAGCTACTTGTAGTAGAACCAATTCTGCTGAAAAACATTTCAACATTAGTTCAAAGTTTTAATAAAAGTTTTAATAAAACTCAAAAATTGAGGTTTATTATTTCTAGTTCAGCTAATAATATTAGTACAACCTTAGTACTAATATTAGTATGTGTTGTTTTTATCTTGTTATCTAACTTAGGAGTAGTGCAGTAAATCTTGTTGGCCAGGGATTGGAAATAGTATTAGTTAGAGTTAAAAAATATCATCACAGAATTACTAATAACGCCATGAATATTTTTATGAAATACAATGTTCTGCAGTAGTAACATAAAGGTCATACTTTTTAGCTCCAGCATATTATCTGCAGTCGTAAAGTAAAAAGCTAATTAAATGAACACTTGGGCTGACCAGTTGAGAAGATATGATTGAGAACCAGAAGGCTGTGGAATTAGGCTGGGCATACATTCAGTGTCTGCATGACACAGTTCTGATCTACACAGTAGAGAGGCTCCCCTGTGTGGTGGCTTGCCCTGCCCCCCAGAAATCTGTGGGACGTGCTGTTTGGTCTTGACGTTACCTTGAGTACATGACAGTCAGCCCCAACCAGGCACTGTTTGGGTTCGACTTGCCTCTCCAAGTTGGTTGCCCTTTGTTTTCTGCTCAGGTTTCTGAGGTGGAACTGGATAAGAAATTCAAGGATGGTAACAAGTTCCACTTTTGAGCTCTTTTGTGCTAGCAGTGCTTGTAATAGAACATGCAAAGAAAGTTATCAGTTTTGGTAAATTCCTGTTTGTTGCACTAATCTTTTCTCTCCGTTTGGGTAAAGAGAATGACCACAGTGGGTAGCTGGTGCAATGTAAGGTGACTTTAATGATAGTAACTTTTAATTTAAAACCAGCTAAAATAGTAATTTAGATTGTGTTAAACAGAATTATTTTGGCTGCTCCCTTTTTAGGGGATGCCATAGCAATTCGTTAGAGTCTGCACACAGACTTGCCTGAGTTTTTACACCAGCCACTCTTCCCAACACAAACAGAATTTGAATCCCAGTTCCCTGTTTCAAAGACACAGACTTACCTTTCTTTACCACAGAGGGACTAGATAATGTTATTGTATTAAACTTTTATAAGAAAGAAAGGTATTTTTATTTCAACCAAAAAAACTAAGTTTTACAATCCTCATGACCACATGGATCCTTAAAAGTCATCAACAGTTGTAAATTTTGTTGCATTCTATAAAGAGCAGAAAAAGTACACAGTTATTTTCCTTGAGATATTTGTCCCCCAGCTCAAATGTTCTTCCCTAAAATCTCCACAGACTGAGAGGCAACAATGACTCCATCTTTAGTCATTTAACTGTGATTACTACAAAATGGATCATCAAAACTCAAACATTTTATCTACACCTACTACATGAATAACATGCCCTATAGCTAATGGATCAGTGGGCAACTCTCCTGAGATCCACAAATATGCTTCCAAACAAAGCTTCAGTGGCTTAGATGTAGCATGGCCAACATCACATACAGGACTGTCTCAGAAAATTAGAATATCGTGAAAAAGTATACATGTACTAGTAGGCTATTCAACTAATCACTTGAATCGTCTAATTAACTCGAAACACCTGCAAGGGTTTCCTGAGCCTTGAAAAACACTCAGCTTGGTTCAGTAAACTAAATCACAATTATGGGGAAGACTGCTGATCTGACTGGTGTCCAGAAAACCATCATTAACACCCTCCATCAGGAGGGTAAGACACAAAAAGAAATTTCTCAAAGAGCAGTTTCAAAGCACATTCACAAAAAGTGTGTTGGAAGGGGGAAATGTGGCAGAAAACGCTGCACAACCAAGATCTGGCACCTGCCCACAGTGCCAAAACCACCAGTAACTGGTGTACTGACCATGGCATTACTGTCCTTGATTGGCCTGCCAATTCCCCTGACCTGAACCCCATCGAGAATTTGTGGGGTATTGTGAAGAAGAAGCTGAAAGACACCAGACCCAACAATGCAAATGAGCTAAAGGCCGCTATTGAAGCATCCTGGGCATCCATAACACCTCAGCAATGTCACAGGCTGATTGCCTCCATGCCACGCCGCATTGATGCAGTAATCTGTGCAAAAGGATTCCCAACCAAGTACTGAGTGCATTAATGGACATTTTCAAATGTTTGATTTTGTTTTGCTGTTATAATTTTTATTTGTTTTACTTGGTCTCAGGAAATATTCTAATATTTTGAGATAGGATTTTTGAGTTTTCAGTTGATTTGTAATGAATCCAGAATGTATGACATTTCATGTTTTTTAATTGCATTACAGAAAATAAAGAACTTTATCACAATATTCTAATTTTCTGAGACAGTCCTGTATGCAACAAACCTAAAGGGAAGGTCCAACTATATGAAAATTACCACTTTAACTCTACATTTTCTCTTTCTTCATTCTGATAAATGGAATAGGCTCAAAATCAAATATGAAATATTTACCCCAAAAAAATTAAGAAAATTAAAAGAAGATGTCCACACAGTATTCCACCATTGTATATCCTCCAGATGGTGTTGTGTATCCTTTCAATTCAATTCACATCAATTCAATTTTAATTCAATTTCAATTCAATTTTATTTATATAACGCCAATTCACAACACAGGTCATCTTAAGGCACTTTACAAAGTCAAATTAAATCAAATCGTCTAGATAGATTGGTTAAAATGTTTCCTACCTATGGAAACCCAGCAGATTGCATCAAGTTTTGACAAGCAGCATTCGCTCCTCCTGAAAGAGTGTAGAGCCACAGTGGACAGTCGTCTGCATTGTCGATGGCTTTGCAACAATCTCTCATTCCGAGCATGCATGTAGAGAAAAACTCCCATTTAACAGGAAGAAACCTCCCGCAGAACAAGGCTCGGTGTGAACGGCCATCTGCCATGACCGACTGGGGTAAGACAGAGACACAGAAAAGCACAGAAGCCCACATTGATCCAGTAATGGTAGATGATCTGCCCCCCTGGATGGTGTGACAGCTAACAGAACCAGGCCAGATGTACATACTATGAATAGAAAAAGGACAGAGAACAAAACGTTAAAAGTTGAAATAGCAATAAATAATGCAAAATAGTAGGATAACTCAACAGAGTGAGAGATATAAGCCTGTTTTCCATTGCCACTCAAAAGCCTGGGGCTTTTCAAATCCTGGGTAGTGTTTCCATACACATTTATCTGGCTAATTTCATTTCCCGCGGCTTTGGTCCCTCAAGCAACCCAGTACTTTGCTCTGCTTTCCCAGGGCTTGTTAAGGGGGCATGGTTGCGTACAGCAAGAAAAACTTTCCGCCACAAGGGTGGAGTAAGGAGCAGTAAGGAGATGAGGAGTATACCAACCTATCCATTTTATAACCTTAATTTATCACAAAAAAGTTGCTGTAACATGTTTTAGGTGAGAAAGTACACCTCCAAACGTCATTTGCGCAGTCAGTTCTTCAGGATTATGAGCTAATTTTCATTCTGTTCGGACTTGTTGGGACGGTAGAGAACCGCTGACAGGCTGGTCTCACCGGGGAGACTGCAGTGTTAACCCCCACTGCTGTCTTTGATTTCCCGCACGCTTGATCTGTTCGTCACGGCTGAGAAGTCACTACAAAGCGTTTAGTATGTTAGTGAGGAATATCTGCATATAACATATCAAATGTGAGAATCCTGGCTGAATGTTTTCAGAGTTTTAGGTTAATTATGTACTGTTTTGCCACTGTGTGTGTGTGTGTGTGTGTGTGTGTGTGTGTGTGTGTGTGTGTGTGTGTGTGTGTGTGTGTGTGTGTGTGTGTGTGTGTGTGTGTGTGTGTGTGTGTGTGTGTGAGTGAGTGAGTGAGTGAGTGGGTGCGTGCATGCACGCAGAGCAGGCTCACTTTCCGTGGCAGAGAAAGAGGAGGAGACCTGCTCAGTGCATAATGCCTTTAACCTAAATAAAAATTATTTTGCTGGGATTAAAAAACTTAAAAATTGTCCTCGTCATTCTGGGGGAAAATTGCACTCATAAAGCTCTAAAGATCAATCTTGTTTACCCTTCACTTCTGTGACACCCCCCACACAACTGCGGTCCCCGCACTGCCCAGGCAGAAAGAAGCTATGCTTTGTTTTTTTTTATTTATTTATTTATTTATACAAATAGGAGTAGAACAGAGTGGAGCCCAGCAGTGAGAAATAGAGTTGGGGCTGGTGTAAATGGGGCTAAGCAGATGTAACACAATCAACCATAAGCTTTATCAAAAAGAAAAGTTTAAAGCCTAGTCTTAAAAGTAGACAGGGCGTCTGCCTCACGGACCAAACTGGGAGTTGATTTCACAGCAGAGGAGCCTGATAACTAAAAGGTCTGTCTCCCATTCTACTTTTAGAGACTCTACTGTAGGTACCACCAGTAGACCTACAGTCTGAGAGTGAAATGCTCTACAAGGACAAATGGGGTAATCAGAGCTCTGATATATGATGGAGATTGATTATTAAGGGCTTTATATGTGAAAAGGAGAATTTTAAATTGAATTATCAGGACGCCAATGAAGGGAAGATTGGAGAAATATGATCTTGTTGATTTTCATCTGAACTCTTGCTGCAGCATTTTGGATCAGCTAAAGGCTTTGAACTGCATTTTGTAGACTTCCTGGTAGTAGAAAAATTACAATAGTCCAGCCTTGAAGTAACAAATGAATGGACTAGTTTTTTGGTGTTACTCCTGGACAGAATATTTCTAATTTTGGCAATATTCTGGAGGTGAAAAAAGGAAACCCAAGAAATCTGTTTAATATGGGATTTAAATTACATGTCTTGGTCAAAAATAACACTAAGGTTTTTTACTTTATTACCAGGGGCAAATTTAATGCCATCCAAATTAAATGATTGATTAAGAAGTTTATTTTTTGAGGAGTCTGGTCCAAAGATTACAACCTCTGTCTAGTCTGAACTTAAAAGCAGAAAGTTTCCCCAAAACCTGTTAGGGGAAAAATTACAAACAACTACTGGTTTTTGTGAGAAATGTTTATATTAGTACAACCAATGTTTGTATGTTGCCTTGGTAACACAGAAGTTAATTAATTCTCAAGTCAAAAAGACAGGTAGCAATCAGTATTTTATGGTGTAAAATACTGTACAATTGCATTACAATTCCGAGCGAAGTTGAATGTTTACAAATAGTCATTAGCCAAAATTTTAATCTTTCAGTTAAATGAAGAGTGGACAATTTTTTCCAGAAATGTAGGTAAGAACTGTCCAAGTCCCTCTTTGAGTAAATGTGCATGCATAAGACCAACTTACCTGTTATTCCGCTCCTCAGGGGGATCGCGTGAAAGAATCTGCCAAATACATCTGGTCTTATTTCTTTCTTCTGAGGACTTCCTCTTCTTCTCAGAAACTTGTAAGACAGTTTGCTTCTAGCGACTCTAAATTACAATATATTTATAGCCGCCAGCAATTCTTTGTGGACAAAATTGCAGTGGCTCTTGTATAAGACAGTTAAAATAATTTTATTTTTAATTTATATTGTATTTCTAAGATAGAAATAGCTTCAAAATACAATTTAAGCAAATACAAATGGGACAAACAAAGTGCATTGCCCGAGTGGGTAGGATATGTGGCAACATGTCTGGCCCTTTTCTGGACTTTTGAAGCATAAACAGTGTCTAGATCCCATAATCCCCTGTGTTCTAGCCTTTATTCTGCCTCAGTCCTCATACCGATCTCATCAAAAAGAGAAGCAGGTCTAAAATTGAATAGGTTGCAGGTCTAAAATTGAATAGGTCCTCTGAAAAGACTAAAAAATACACTTAGCTTTCCTGGTCTATTTTAGTTCAGTCAATTCATTGTCTATTCCCACTTTTCTAAGTAGGTTCATGAGTGGTCTCGTGCCTGTCTCCAGCAGTCATTGGGTGAGAGGCAGGGCACACCCTGAACCCATGAGAAAGCTGGAATACCCAGAGGAAACCCAAGCATGCATATAGAGAACATGCAAACTCCATTCAAAAAGGACAAGGCAGGGATTTGAAACCAGGGTATTCAGGATATATTTTAAATATATGCACAAATTTTAACCCTTAACATCACAAATAAAACCTTTCAGGCTGATAGAGGAGAAATGGAGCAGATAACACCTTACAACTCATAGCAAGATATAACAGAAAATATAATATTTCATAGCATACTGGCTGTAGTGACAAAAAAAAGACTTGCATAGCTGGTGCCATCATTTCTGTGGTCATTCTAAGTGTAAACATTGTAGATTCAGCTAACTCCTGTTAGCAATTATACAAGACAAACTCTATATAGGCCCGGTATATGCAGTCAAGTTGTCATACAACAGGTAAGTTTACTAACGAGAGCTCACAAAACCCTTTAGGGCTCTCAGGGATTCCTGAGAGCTGTGTGCCTCATCTAGTCTGCTTTTCCTGCTCCATTACAAGGTCTGGAGCAGCTGCAGTTAGTTTGCCATCTCTTTCCATGCAGTGTGCTCCCCCTCTACTCAACAGCTCACTCAAGGGACTGAGAAAGAAAGTTTTATGAGAAGTCAGAGTGCAAATTGAGGCTCACAAAGGGAATGGGGCACAAAGTTCTTAACCTTGTATAGTTTGCTCCTTTTATGAGCTTGCCTTCTTGGCGAATGTGCAAAATCCATGCCTTCCCCTTCTTAAGCTGCTTGAGTGTAGCACTTATTATATAGGTCCACTTTATTTTACTGAAAACCTCAAACACACACACCCTATGCCCAGAGACAGTGTATATATTCTTCAATTTTTTTTTACACAAAATTCAACTAAATCTATATTAAGAAATTATTAATGAGACCAAATTGTATGTCAATTAGGGGTGGGCGATATATCGAGTATACTCGATGTATCTCAAGTTTCCCTCCCCGCGATAGTTAAAATGACTTTATCGCGACCATCGCGTGTAAATTTTCATGGCAAGATTGAGCCGCTGTATTTAATTCACTGTGAATTTAGTTTTTCCCACATGCTGTGAACGCATCACTCGCTCCTCCTCCAAACCAGTAAGCGCTCTGGCGCGCACACACAACAACGAGCACGTACGCTTACCTGCGTTTACGAGACAGCGAGAGCTATGGCGACAGCAGGCGTTTCAGGCAGTGGTTTGGATTTCACAAGAAGGAGGTCGAACAAAATGCGGTAATTTGCAAAACATGCCGTAACACCATTGCGACAAAAGGTAGCAGTAGCACAAATTAGTTCCACCTGAAATTCCAAAAACAGTAAAAAACAAAGGAACTGGACTTGTTTTCCGTAGTTGAAGACGTTTCGCTTCCTCTCCAGGAAGCTTTCTCAATTCAAAAAGTCTGGAGTAATGTGGCGTACCAAGCTTTATACTACTGCCCAAACAAAGGCCTTGTAATGGCTTAGATAAAATGCAAATTCAACCGAAACAGGTCCACCCCTTAGTAATGGGCGGTCGTTAAAGCCATTAGGCCAGCAGATTGAACCAAAACTTGTCCACTCCTCTGTAACGAGGAATCGTTAGGGTTGTTATTGGCCTGGTTTAAAGGAACGATGTTTTGATCACCCATATGAGGGTGAGAATTGAGGTGATGATTGGCCGGAATTAATCCTATAATCCTATAAATGGCCTAATGGCTTTAACGACCGCCCATTACAAGGCCTTTGTTTGGGCAGTAGTATAAAGCTTGGCACTCCACATTACTCCAGACTTTTTGAATTGAGAAAGCTTCCTGGAGAGGAAGCGAAACTCTTCAACTACGGAAAACAAGTCCAGTTGCTTTGTTTTTTACTTTTTTTGGAATGACCATGACCTGGATGACTGAGAATCTTCACCACCATATTCCACCTAAAACGTCATCCAGTGCAAAATGAATAGTCTTGTAAACTCCGCGTGTCGCCCCCCCCCCCCACACACACACACACCGAAGGAAATTTGAATCAAACCAGCCGTAAAACTGTTGAAACTGGCATCTTCTTTTGCTAAATCCCATATGACAGAAAAAAAAAACGTTTGTTTAAAATTTCCCAGCATCTAAAGAGCTACGGAAATATTTTTGAGATGCTCTGAATATGTAGCGGCGACTGATCAGTTTATTTTATAGTCACAGTACAAGCTTTTGTTTTTGGAATTGTCACATTTTTATTAGACAATTTTTTATGTCTTAAGCACAAAAGAGTACCTTTTAATTCAGGTTTATTTTGTCAGATTTTTCCTTGGTGTTCCTTTTGGCCGCTGGGATGTTCTGTGCAGCTGTGGTTAAAAAAATGGCTAAAATAAAACATTTTAAATTAATTTTTATTTTGCAATCAATTTTTCAAACAAAAAAAAAATTGAGACGTTAGTATGAGATATACCAATGCAACTTTAGGCACTATGTGGCTAAAAAACATCTGTTATTCAAGGTTATTTGAACATATCGTGATATATATCGTGTATCGTGATATAGCCCAAAGATATCGTGATATTAGATTTTCTTCATATTGCCCACCCCTAATGTCAATATGTTAGAACCTTGTCAAACTGTCTCAAAAACAACTGCATTAGATACCACCCCTTTAATGATGTAAATCATCACATAATAGCAAAATGTAGCTTTTTTTGGCCAATTTGATGCAGTTATCATTTAAGGCCCAAAAAGGTTATTTACAGACTTTAAAACCTTGGTACAATGGAGGTACTCCACCAACACAAGCACTTTTAGAAATATTGTTTGTTGTAAATTATAAAACTAAATGGTATAATGGTGAAACTTTTTAGCAAATCACGTATTCCTCATCTGACACCCCTGTGGTTCTTGATTTGATTATTTGAAAGCATGAATGCACCACCAACAGATCAAGCAAAAATGTTACCTGTAGAAGGGGCATAATCTGATTAATATAATGTCCATTAAACATAAATGCAACTTACTACAGTAAGAATTACCCACAGTCACCATTAAGCTGCCCACTCTGTGCATTTGTGTTAGCATGAATTATGAAGACAGCAGATGCTCTGGCCATGCCTGGCCCAGTCTAGCTGTGGTGCTGCTCCCTCTCTGACTCAGCCTTACCCAGCCTTACCCCATACTCTGCTCCTTTCGTTCAGGATCTGAGCTCATGCCAAAAGCCCTCTCTACCAGAATTGTGGGAGGAATTTGGTGGTTTTTCACTCTCATCATCATCTCCTCCTACACGGCAAACCTGGCAGCTTTCCTCACTGTGGAGAGGATGGAGTCGCCCATTGACTCTGCTGACGATCTGGCCAAGCAAACAAAGATTGAATATGGAGTGGTAGAAGATGGTGCCACAATGATTTTTTTCAAGGTAAGCTTTGACAGTATATTCTAAAACCCACTTTTTTCACCAACCAAAGTATTGTTATCTGTTCTGTGTTAACTAGAAATGCCCATACATACAGTAAGTACTAAGTAAAGTCTACATAGTATTTACATCCTTCTTTTGTAAATTTGATTAAAACAATTTAGGGAGTGGACTGACAAAACCAGAGTTCAAACCCATCATCAAAAGCATACAAAAGTATCTGTGTAAGGCAATTCAGGTGTTAATAAATCTAGTAACTGGAAACAAGTGTTATTTAAAGGTTCTGCCCCTGTTTATTCGTTACCTATGGTTACGCCACTCACAACACAGGTGAAATAAAAAATTCCACTGAACTTGAGTAAACTTCTCTCAGATTTTAATGTTGCAGAAGTACATCTATGTTAATCAGACACAATTCCTGAACCATTGTTCCCCACACAAATACAGTCTAAGCAAATGTTTTGTAATACCTTATTTTAATAGCAGACATAAAAATAGTAAGTATTTGGTGTTTCTGGATGAGATTTTGTCTCCATCTGGCTGCCCTCAGACACCAGTTATCACACTACTGAATTTAATTTGACTGTATAGCTCAATATTCTGCAGTGCTGGGGGCCAAAATTATGCAATACACTTCCTTTTACTCCACAGTGCCATCGGTTCAATTGTGCACATTCCCGAGCTCCTGCCAAAAGGCTGTCCAAAAACCCCAGTATTGTAAACTTAATCACCATGCTTCTTTTCTTAATTTTTGGCACAACTCCTAAGGACAGGCCTAGGAAGATCAGCTTAGATGTCATAGAAACTAATCACTCTGTATAGAAAAGACTGAATATTCCAGAAGTATTAGCAAATACAACAAAAGAAAAGATATTCACAGGTGCAGATGGTTTAATTCTCCGTACATGCTGGTCATGATCCATCCACCAATTTTCTACAACTGCTTATCCTTGCTGGGTTGCGAGGGGGCTGGTGCAAATCTCCGGCGGTCATTGGGCAAGAAGCAAGGCACACACTGGACAAGTCTCCTCTCCATCACAGCTGATCATGATCTTGCAATATTTATTGTTTTATGTTGTGCGCCACAAAATCAGAGAACCCTGTATTCAACCAGACAAGGTTTTGGGTCTCACAAAGATTTATTTAAAATATTTAAATCAAGTCCTGATGCAAGCAGGCACTGGGCAAGGTTTGTGGTTGTGAGACAATCCAGGTCAGAGTCCAGAAAGGCAGAGAGCAATGAGGAGTAGAGGCTGACATTTTTTCGGGAATCCTGCGGGTCACGTGATTCCCACGGGAATCACACGGGATGGGAGTCAACATTAGTAAATATCACGTGATTGGGACGGTACAGGATTAAATATCAACGGGAGCAGACGGGAGCGGGAGTAGACCAATAGCAGGTACAATAAACTAGGATCGATGCCAAAAAATTAAATAAAATAGAAAATCAAAAATGTAGGTTCGCCACCGCCATTTTGTAGTTTTTTTTCAAAGAAACCTAAACTATAATGCAAGTCAAAAGAACTACACAACCCAGAAGCCAGTGCTTCCGGTCTATTTTTTCCGCCAGCGCTCAAAAACACAATGGGGGGGGACAACCTCTTACCTGACTCCGCCAGATAGATTTGCTCCGCATATCCATCTGGAAACCTTCCGTTGAAGTAATTTTGGGAAGGGGCGAAAATACTGGTTAGCTGATTGGCCTATGTTGGTGATAGACGGGCCAAATAAACCAATCAGATCAACGAAGCATATGACGTACTCGTCAACATGCTTTGTCGTCGCTCTGTTATGAGCGACGACGAAAACACAACCACAAGCCAAGCTACTCTTGCTGCTGCAGGTAAAGGCTCGTTAGCTCAGCAAAGAAATACTCTGTAATTCTGATAAAACTTGCTCGATAGCCACGCTAACGCTAGTTTCATCGGCTGAAGCCGCCATGTTCTTTAGACTGAACTGTCGCGCTTCCCGTTGCGTCACACCTCAACCCGCCTCAAAGCCAACGCTGATTGGACGTTCGTTTGGTGAACGGCTCCAAATTTTCTTTAACGGAGAGTAGCCAGACTGATCTGCGAGTGAAACCTTGAAAGCTCGCGAGATCAGGATGGTCTCACGAGGCTAGACAACCTCTAGTGGCGAACTTGACCTGGAAAAGTTGGATTTGCAACCCAAAGTCAGAAGTAAGGACTTATCTATTAAACTCACAGAGCGACTGCAAATATCAACAAACTTGACGAGAGTTGAATGTCACGGTGTTAACTCAGTACCCTGCTTGTAAAACGTGTTTCCTGGACTCATTTTCCAATGTGCAACAGTGTAATAATACGGCCAATAACTTAAAACTACTTTATTATTTTATTTAGTATTATTTGAACAGTTGTGTTTTTTTCTATTTTAAACCACTAACCGAACAACGTGTTAACACTTGTCTTTCACTTTTTAACAAACGTAAAACATGTCTACTTCCATGTCTGGTCGGATGAAAATGAGACGGAGCTGACTGGACCGGCTTTTCCTGGGTCCAGTTAGCTCCGCCTCCAGCTCCGCATCACCCCCGAAAATTAACATAATCTCACTCTCAATTTTTGATAAAGGTGTAGAGGTCTGTCTAAGAATGTGTTTAATGTTCGATGAATGTATTGGTTCTGATAGTAAACCCTATTTAGTTCATGGATATTTTATTGCAAATGGAAAAATACTAATATGCTTGAATGATATTCAACTTTTTCTTTTACTAAACTGAGTTTATGAACCATTGAGGTACATTATCTAAATAGACCCTTTTCACAGTGACATCATGCAACTTCTGTTCTGCGGTGAAGCAGGGTATCTTTACTTCCGCTTTCTCCGCGAGCAGTGTTTTTACATAGGGAATTCACACAGTCCCTCACCAATCTACCAAAATTTCGTTTGGGAGACGTGCACAGACTGGCACAAAAGCTTTCGACCACACCAGCCTCCAAACTCGACAAAGATGACAAGTTCTTTGTGGAACAATACCTTTTCGATTATGAAGGTAAGAGCTTTGTCTTCTTAGCTCTGTTGTTAGCATAGATGCTAGGATAATGATAGCAATGCTACCAACAGGACTTTTGTCATTTATTAGTTTTCTATTTCTCCAATATATTGCTATGCTAGCTTTATTGCTATATCAGCTTATCTGTTTCACAGCTTTTAGCCAATGAGTCTCACAAGGGATATGGTTGGTGTATAATGTTGAGCCTTTTCATACTTTGTTTTGGAACAGTGTCAATGCTTTTGGCCACTTGGTCACAGTTAGAGCACGCTGTCACACCTCTATGAATAAAAATGAGGAACCTCATTCCCTCCCGTTTTTTTTTTTTTTGTGTGTAGTATTTTACTGAGGTTGCAGACTTTGCAGTATCCCTCAAAATTCCACTGTGGGTTCAGTGTGTTTCTCAGTCTCGTCAGTACATTTGGAGCCTCAATTAATAAAATAATTCTGCCCATTCCTGTTAAAACTGTGATAGTTTAGGACATCATAGACTGAGAAAGACGCTGTCAATAATGTTGAATGCACACTGCATGCACACTAATAATCAGTTCACTATAGTATTTATGGATTATGCTGCTGTCGGGGCAAACCCCTTGTGTCCTATACTGTTATTTTTCAGGAACTGACCAAGAAAACATGGATTTTAAAAAACTTCAGACATCACACTTCATATATTTTAGTTATTTATTACATAGATACTTCATAGCAGCTCTGTCCATTTTACCTTTTACCTGTCCTGTTTATCCTGCTGCCTTGCTCCGGTTCCCCTCTGCCTTACAGAAGAGCCTGCTGCCGAGCTCTGGTGGGTTCTCCCCTGAACTGTCAATTCTCTTCCGAGCTGTGGACCCTGCTGCCTGTTCCTGGTTCCAAGAAGTCTCTCTCCGGGCCGTCAGCTCCTGCCAACACCATCACCCTGTTCCCGTGCAGTTCTACCTCGCTGGTTACATCACCCTCCATCCCATCAAACCTTCAATAAAGACTTTCATTTTAAGTCCCGTGTGTGTGGTTCTGGGTTCATCCATAGACAAATTAGACTTAGAAAACTTTATTTGTCATTATGTATGCACAGAGTGCGTACAGAACGAAATTCCGTTTGCATACAGCTTGAGAATTACAGTAAATTACAGGATAAAGTGCAGCAGTGATTTAACAGTAAACAATTGAAATGTAAACAATGCAGGAGAAAGAGACCGTGTGCGATCACAGTGTACAGGTGAGTATTTTTAAAAACCATGTGTATGTGCAGAAATTAATTAATTTCTCAGATTAATTTCCTTTCATTCACAAATTGATTTTGACAGCTCTAATAAAAATTTACGTGGTGAGCCACTGAAATTATCTTGGAAATAGCTAAATAAACTTATAACTCAATTATCTTTAAGAAAGAAAGATGTTTAATTTGTTAAAGACCACTTGCAGAAACATAGGTGTCCTCGGAAGAGAAGTGCTGACTGCAGGCGTAAGTGCTCTGCGAAGGATTTTAAAATTTGGCCCCTCGTCTCTTCTTATTGCCGTCACCCAACGGGCTCCAGTCTCAGCATCAGCCGGGAAGTCGTGAAAACTGAGATATGGAAAGTTTTTTTTGTTGTTCGAACACTGTGGGACACTGCAGTAGCAGTTTCTCTGTGATTGTGCCATGCTTGGTGGATATGATGCTGCTGAGAGATGGACACAAGGGGAGAAAAAATAGATTAATTATAATACTTTTTAAAACCTTTATTTAACCAGATAAACTCCCATTGAGATTAAGATCTCTTTTTTAAAGGTTGATCTGACTAAGAGGTCAGCAGCACATGTCATTACTAATACAGTATAATAAAACAATTTCAGGCTTCTACTTAAAATATACAGTATTTTGCACAAAAACTAAAAAAAGTGCATTAATATAAGTGCAAATAATATTATGAAGAAAATTCATTATAATACACAGAAAATTCAGAAACAGAAGTACTGTCCAATAGACCCACGGTAATTTTTTTAGGAATGAACAAAAAGATTCAAATGGAATAAGATCTTTTTAATTCAGTGACTGCAATTATATATAACACGTCACCATAATCAAGTAAGGGGAACAATGTAGCAGATAAATGTCTCTTTTTTCACTCCGTGAACAAGATTTATTTCTATAATAGCAAAGCTACAGTAATCATTTTATAACATCTACATCAGATTAATGACAGGTGAAGTAAGCTAACAAGCTGCTGCATGTTAGCTTTGATCTTCATGTTACTGTCCCAATCAAAGCATCTATATAACAGCAATAAAAGTACAAGTAAAAAGTAAAACAAAGCAAATGCAGTTTGAATGACATTTTTTAGATTTTGGTAAACTTTGAAAGTCAAATTCACTTAAAATAATATAAACAACCAAGTGAAGGAGAAATTTAGACCAAGTTTAGACAGAAAATGCAACCTTTTTGTAAGCTTTCAGTTTTCCTTCTTCAAGTAAGGTCAGTGCTATGCACTTTAAAAATTATGTTGGGGTGGGGGGAGTTCATTTTACTGATCAAATTATTTTTTAAATAAGTCGAATCTGTCAAATCTGACATCATCAATGAATAATAGTTATAATGAATAATATTGATTGTTATAATAAAACAAGAAAAGAATAATGGTTAATCAAGTGTTTGGTCAATGTAAACGCCCAAGAGGGGTTGAGTTCTACTGATCAACTTAAAATATTTCATGGCTCTGAAAGAGAAATGTTTGATTGAGCTATATTCTGTAAGAGAAATAAAGTTTATATTAAGGTAGATTTACAACTCATGTTGGGAAGCTATTGATAAAAGTTTTCATTTTTCCAGTTGATGTATCATGATTGTTAAAGTGTGTTATTTGGTTGTCTGATTGTACATTTTGTGCGGAGCCCGTGTGCGTGTTTTTTTTTGCTTCAGCACAGTAGTGTGCTAACAGCATGTTCTTATGTGTTTAATAGTTCTGTGCTTTTAACATGAGAGAGTTTGAGATTTGGGCTTGTTTTTGTCTTTTAAGTTGGGCGGGTTTTATGCTGGTTTGGGCTGGAAACCATCAATGATATACAGCAAGCTGTAGCATTGTGTCTGCAAAAAGTCCAGCATAAGCAGACATGCTGATGAACATGAGCACTGGTGTCAGGCTGAACACTGAAGTAAAAATTCATACTAGAAGAGATTCTGTAATTATAGCAGTTAGGGAGCACAAGGATCAGAACAAAGCAGAGTTCCCTTCTGCCTGCAAGTAACCCAAGTTTCTTCAGTTTGGCAGTTTTCCTGCTTAGTTCTGCTCCATGTGCTCCTAGCTGTCTAGCTAACCCTCCTAGCGTCAGTGTTTACTCCAGTGTTGACTTCAATGCTGAAGTTTCAAACAGAAATTAATAGCGCTGCTTCCAGCTCGCTCTCGCTTGCTTCTTTGTCTCTTCTTGTAATTGTTTGGTAATCAGACCGAATTTCCATCCCGACGGTGACCACAGCCGAGCCACGGCGTCTCTCTGAAGGCTGAACATCTGACCCAGCGACCCGCCCCTCTCCAGCTGTAATCGGCTAGCAGTTGCCTTCAGTCGTTGATTTGATTGGTTGAATTGTATGATTGACAAATCAAAGATGGTACTAATAGAACGATAGTCACTCCGAGGTAAAAAAAAATAAATCTGCTTCCAGTCCAGGGCGGGCACGGCCCCCCAATGCCCGCCCATGCCTCGCTTTTTTTGTAACGAGTAACTAAACCAAACATTGAAAATGTATCGGAGTAAAAGTATGCAATTAAGTTCGGAAATATAGTGAAGTAAAAGTAAAAGTTATCAAAAAAATTTATACTCGAGAAAAGTATAAAGTACTCCAAAATATACTTAAGTACAGTAGTAAAGTATTTTTACTTCGTTACTATACAACACTGGATTACATACCACTTATTCAAACGGTCAATAAATATTGTTGATAAAATTATATTTATAAAAATTTGTCTTTCTGCATATTCCGTTTTCACTTGGACTGGTGTTTTTCTTATTTGTTATACACTTTTGAATTTCATTCAACATCATTACAATTATTTTAATGCCTTTCCTTTTTATATTCTTCTTTAATTATTCTGGTTGCACTGTTAGTTTGCTGAACACCACTGTAAACTAATTAGCCCTGAGGATTAACAAGCTAATACTCTATCCATCTGTTTGTATATAAATAGTAACAGTAAATGAAAAGCTGTCTGGAATCCAAAACAGTGCAGCTCTTTTAGGTGCGCTGAACTGAACCAGGTCTGGGAAACATTGAAATTAACCAAGTAAAATTACATTTTTATTTTAAAATACTAATTGTCATACTAACCATGACAATGTGAATGGATCTTGTAACAAGTTAATGCCTTACTTATGGGCAATTACAAATGCAAATAAATAACTGTTTTCTTTGCTAAAAAAAATAGATATAAATCAAATAAAGTGTGTGTGATGAGGTTCATGACTGCGAGGCACTGACTCCTCTGGAGTTGGGTCTACAGTGAACCTAAAATATTCGGTTACATTTCATTGACGTTACGCTTACACCACCCTTAAATACATAATATTTTACAATTACAATTACACTTTGTGTTTTTAAAAGTTTTTAACTATCATGTCATTAATCAAAACTTATCTATAGCACGAAAGCAAGAACAAACAAAAGAATTTTAAAATTAGGTCAAATTTGATATTTTAAAAATGTTAATGTTTTGGGGGGGTAATCTCTTTTCTTTTTTTCTAAATATTGAAAATTATGTTTGATCTTACCTTTATTTGTATATGAAGTCTTTGCATCTATCCTTCTCCATGAATATCTCTGCCACTTGGTTGTAAAAACTGTAGTTTGCCTTTAATTTTAAAAGTCAGGCTGCTTAAATGGAAATACTTAACAAGGAGGAGAGTGGTCTTTCAGTGGTCCTAGTGAAACTGGATGTTTTCATTATTTTGAATGTAGAGAAAATAAATGCAAATTAAATGCATGGAAAGCAGAAAAGCTTGTAGCACAACCTCAAAGCCAGTCTTTTCCGGTGTACCCGTCCTCTTGAAAAGACCAGGTTCCTTTTTTCCCACTTGTTTGAAGAAGATCTTTCCAGCCCTGAGTTGGCCGTCCTCTCTCTAATACCTCCTATTTCGACTTAAAATCCAGTGTAGAAAAATCTTTATTTTTTTTAAATGTAATCTTCAATTTTGTTAGAACAAATTTAAATGATTAAGTACATGTTATTTTTATAGCAACTATCTTAGACAGGAGTCACAAAGGGCTTCACAGTGAAACTACAGTTAAAGGAGGATTTAAAAAGAGATAAAAACAACAGATGTCACAGAGTGGCTTGGCAAGGTTCAGGGTAGGGGTGGGAATGGGATGGTAGAGCGTACCTTGGCTTCTCTGCATCGTGCACATGAAACCCTTATTCTCCACCACACTGTAAAGCTATAAATCTTTGGCGATGAAGCAGGATATAGACCTATTTTTTTTTTTGACCGCTCAGAGTTTGTTAAAGCACTGCAGTATGCATTGCTCAGCTGCCTGAAGTGCTTAAACTGCATTTTGCACACCTTGCACTCTGAGAAGTTCATGTCAAGCCCAGTCTTCACGGACATTTGGTAAAAACAAAGTGAGTCCAAATCTTTCCCTTCAACAAAGACGAGGCTAGTTTAATTTTCTTGTTCTCCATTTTTGTTAGTTTCTTCTTTATATTGGTGCTTTCCGTGCATGCATATGTTCCAGAACCGATTGTGTGGTTGTCAGCTTTGTGTTAGTATTTATTTTATATATTATTTCACTGTAATTATGTTAGCTCTGCTTTGGTTATTTTTGTTATGTTCATCCTTATCATCCATCATTTCTTTCATCCATCGTCTTATCTGTTGGTTTTCTGTACAGCATTTATGTTAATTATATATTCGGGTATTGGTTAGATTAGTTTCTGTCTGGTTAGCTACATTCTGGAGATATGTCCCTTCTTAGTATTAGTTTAGTTAGAAATCCTCATTTGTGTTACCGCTTTAGTTTTCTGTTAATTTATGTTCTTATTATTTTATTAGTTTTGTTAGATCTTTATTTCATGCTTGCCTTACTTTAGTTAAGTTTCTGTTCGATTGTTTATATTTTTGGTGTACTGTTGTTATGATAGATTTAATTAGCTTATGGCCTTTATTATTTCTGTTGTTCTGTTTTCCCCATGTCAGGCCATTCTCTATCCCCTGAAGGTTCTGTTAATTGTCATAACAAAGACATTTTAAACAATGTCAACTTTGCTATAATAGTGTCATAATTTACCGAATGACAATTATTGACAACAGTCCTAAACATTCATAAAGAGTCATTTGTGTTCATAACAGGTGTTATGTCATGTTTATGACAGTGTAATGTCAGTCTTATGTAGACCCCTTCAAATAAAGTGTAACCATTTCGAGCACCTGCCAGTTCATTACCTCTCTTTTCCTTCAACCTGATTGTATCCCTCAGTTCACGTGTGTCTAATTATCCGGGTGTTGTTTCTCCCTGTCTCTTCCCCCTCTAAATTCAGTCCACTCTGTCAGATACATTGGTCCTCCGTCTTCATGTTTCTACTCCGCTCTGCTCTTATTGCTGTCTTCCTGTTTCTCTGCCACTTGTAAACCTATTTTTTAATATTTAAGAAATAACCACCATTCATCATGCAACTTCCAAGCTCTTGTCTAAAATTCGATTCAGCTCTTACAAACAACTACCTGACAGTGGTGACGTCATGACGTCCCGCATAGTTACAAAATGGAGGCCAACAGCCGTGGAATTGTTTTATGTTCTTATTTTTTTTTTAAACAATTTTGGAAAGTTTTGTATCGATTCTGAATTGAATTCTGATCTAAATGGATTTTTTGGCATACCCCTTGTTATGCCAGAAGCAGTTTGAATATGCTTATTATTATAACTAATTATAATTTGGTATTATAATTTAAATAATAAGTAATTTAACTCGAAATTTAGCTATAACAAATATAGTTCAAATGGTGGTGATGTTAGCTAAAAGCTTGTAATGATTTATACTACTAATGCATTAATTAACTAGCTGTTATGAACTCATTTATGCTGGAATAAATGATCTGGTCGAATTTTAACCGACGAGGTTTATCCGGCAGACTGTGAGAACCCCAATATAAAACTGCAATTAGAGTTTAAATCCTTATTCCTTATCACCATCCAATGATATGTCTCTGTATTAATATCAGATGTTAACTCCAAAGGAGGTTAGCTCTGAATTCTGAATAACCAGGCAACTGTGAATTAAATTGAACACAAAACAATTTCTATTCCGCAGTGGTGGTTTTATTGAACCAAAGGCAATTCCCTGTTACAGTAATTCTCTGATTCACAACCCTGGGAAATCTTACTCATTACTAAAACTACACATGCAAAATATAAGTGGAAATAAAAGAACAAAACAAAAACAAAAAAAAGAAAACAAATGGATTAAAATGAGAGGTAGCAAATCTTAGTTCAGCTCACAGTTGTTTAAACCACACTCAGAGGCGTCGGCATTTGACGTCACAGCATTGAGGAGCAGACACCTGCTCTGAGACACTCGCAAGATGGCGACTATGATGACGTAGGCTCTACAACCTTGCGTGATGCGTGAGGGGAGGTCCTAATGTCGTAACCACGCTTACGCTGATGGGGTAATACCTCGCTTTGAGAGGGCGTGGATAACTGGGGAGTTTAAACGGAGGCCGCGAACTGAGCTCGGACAAAAAAAGATTGCACCAGCTGATAAGCAAAGCAAAGATGGAACAAAGAGAGGGAAAAAGGATGGAAAAGTTGAATAATCGACTCACGGTGGAGTCTCCACGAACCACAAAATCAAACAACAGCCAAGTCACTTTCACAAATGCATGCACATACAAAGAAAATATTCAGCAAAATAAACAACTCCTTCTTGAAATAAAAAGCATTAACCTACACCTACAAGTTCCTACGTCTGCCCAGGCACTTCTAAACACCCTGTTGGTGAGACAGAAATAATAGGGGAGAACCCGTTACTTTGAGATGCCTCGGGGCTGGTCCGGAGCGCTCCGAGTAAGGCGGCTTTCTGGAGGCGTCTTGACGAACGCAGTTGTCTGCAGGCTGCAGCGGGACGGGGGAGAAGCTCCTTCGTTTCTTCCTCCGGGTTCACAGTCACTTTGCTCGGCCCAGCAAAAGCGTAGCCCTCTTTCGATCACTGGGAGATAAGGCGGCTTCCATTATTTGATCAGAGGGAATTAAAAGTACCTTTTAGAGTCGACCTCCTGTGTCCGCACAGGGAATAGTTTTGCTCCGGTAATCTTCGAACCAGCAAAGAGTTATCGAGCACGTGGCGTGGGGTTGCCCCAACGAAGTGAAACAGCTGTGTGTCTTCTCAGGTTGGCAGCGCGCCAGGGAAGAAGGCAGAATGCCGTCTTCGGCTGTGTTTTATAGCTGTCACCATAGCAACCTTATCTCGGTCGGCGGCCATTTTGGGGCCGTGTTGCATGATGGGAGTTGGTGGCCATTTTGACCACCTTGCCTCATGGGAAATGCAGTCCGTCACGCTCTGACATGGCACAACATACCCCTCTTTAGCTTTGAAGAGTGGGATGCTGGTCACAGTCTTTAAAGCTACAACCAAGTCCATTCTGGCGTGACGGAAATCCGTTGTACATGAGTGGAACAACCTAAGAGTCTTTCTAGTAGTCCTTTGGGATTCATGCAGTTCAGTTCATCATCCAAGAGGAAGGAAAAAAAAACAAAGCATTTATTGTGCCTGGGTCAGTGACCTAGCCTGGGCAGGACTAAGCTATAGCTAGTAATTTCTATTGGCTAATAAGGCAAACAATAAATGAAAAAAAAAGAAATGCAAACTTCACAATCACCATTGTGAATACATTCATTGGTCATCAGGTTTGAACTTTGAACCAAAGAAAGGAGAGAGGGAAAAGGGAAAGGAAAGAGACAGTGGTTCGTAGTCTAATCAGCTTGTGACCTTTGAGGAGCTGATGTTACGAACCTGGGGGCGACGAAGGTGAGGGTGTCAATCCTGGTTTGCAACTGTTTGATCTGCTTGTATGCTGCATACGCCATCGCGGTAGTGATGGCCCATCCAAATACAAGGAGAACCACAATAATGGTCATAATGTGAGTGTCGGTCGACTCTGTAGCTCTGGGGAAGCGAAGCAGAGGGACTGAGCTCAACTCTGATGGAGTGAGACTGAATTTAATCAGCTGGGTGCCTGCAAGTAAAAGCTGTCTTTCAATGCCGACATCAATGCTGAAATTGTATCCCTTAAAGACATCTATTATTTCAATCTCTGAGTCGTATTTGTCAACGTCAAGGTGACGCAGGACCATGTTTCCAATGTGGACTACAGCACCTTGGGGTGGGGGACAGAAAATGGTTTGGTTGGGCAGTTTTAGTCTAGTAACTGTGTCATGCTGCTCATAAGATAACAGGGCTTCTGCCTCTGGGGTGCTAACGAGCCAGCGGTTACCTGCCCGTTCAATTTTGATTTCCACACCTGCATCTTTAAGGGTCATTCTAGCCTGACAGTTTTGTTCAGGGGATTCATTCCTTAGACCACACAGGTAATTGGTAACGTCTCTGATAAATGGATTGCTTGGACATACCCAGTGGATGTCCTTGGTTTTGGTACACAAATCCAAATTAGGGACTAAATAACGTTTGGGGTCAGCATCATGATAGGCCAACATTGAGGGGGTTTGTAGGTGTACGTGGGTCTCACCTTGCCAAAAACCGACATTCAATACTGATTTAAGCCTATACACGTTAGCTCTTTCAATGATGGGAAGGTTTAGCATAAATCCTATCTCCAAGTTGTCAGGATTTACAAATATTGGAATTGCACTACCTAGCCTGTAAGCCAGGTGTGTTTGTGGTGGTTGCAGTGTTTCACTAGAGGCAGATTTGAGAACCTTTTCAACCAAATCTACTGGTACCAGGTACGGAGGAATCCGTCCTTCAGCAAGGCTATTTATGGATGAACTAACCTCTCGAGTGAGGTACTGCATTAAGTTTCTAACCACCTGAGTATACATCATGTCATTCTTTACCACTTCTGTGAGCGTTTCCAAAGCAATGCATGGTGTTATTGCTGAGTGTGAATTTATAGACGTGAAGTTATGTATGGACATTTGTTTTATTAGTGCATGTTTAAAATGTCCTGATTGAACATGCATTCTATTTAATGCTATGCATTGTTCTCTTCGGCGGGGGCGGAGTTAGGCTCCGTTCCCTGTGAGGAGAGTTTAGTGGACGGTTTAGTTTTGTTCGCATGAACCCATGTGTACTCTGGACTAGAGGGTGACACGGGAGTGGATTTTCACTCCTGTCCCATCCCACTCCCACTGAAAAAAATTGTGTCCCGTCCCAATCCCGGGCCAGAGTAGAAAAAAAAGTCCTGTCCCGTCCCATTCCTGGTAAAATTAGTCCCACTTCCATCCCGCTCCCACTCAGAATGACTCCCGCTCCTGCGCCATTCCCAATCTTGTTGTCTTCATTAAGTTTTCTGGCAATACATTAAACCTGAATGTCTGTGAAGGGGTCAGTTAAGTTCCTGTTTTAGCTGTAGTAAAGGCCAGTTAAAGTAAAAGGAATAATAATAAATAAATAATAAACGTAACAAACAAGGAAACAGACCATGCCTATCTTAGTTGAATAAACAAAATGTACAATGTTGCATTTTACTAATTCATTAAGTAATTGTTTCACATGAACAATGAAGTTACTTTTATGTTTCAAATTGCTGAAACTAAAGAATAATGCACCGAGCAAGAGATCTATACTCAATTAACAAAAAAGTGCATAAAGGCATTACTGTCACAATTTAGATAATGTACCTCAATGGTTCATAAACTCAGTTTAGTAAAAGAAAAAGTTGAATATCATTCAAGCATATTAGTATTTTTCCATTTGCAATAAAATATCCATGAACTAATTAGGGTTTACTATCAGAACCAATACATTCATTGAACATTAAACACATTCTTAGACAGACCTCTACACCTTTATCAAAAATTGAGAGTGAGATTATGTTAATTTTCGGGGGTGATGCGGAGCTGGAGGCGGAGCTAACTGGACCCAGGAAAAGCCGGTCCAGTCAGCTCCGTCTCATTTTTATCCGACCAGACATGGAAGTAGACATGTTTTACGTTTGTTAAAAAGTGAAAGACAAGTGTTAACACGTTGTTCGGTTAGTGGTTTAAAATAGAAAAAAACACAACTGTTCAAATAATACTAAGTAAAATAATAAAGTAGTTTTAAGTTATTGGCCGTATTATTACACATTGGAAAATGAGTCCAGGAAACACGTTTTACAAGCAGGGTACTGAGTGATAACACCGTGACATTCAACTCTTGTCAAGTTTGTTGATATTTGCAGTCGCTCTGTGAGTTTAATAGATAAGTCCTTACTTCTGACTTTGGGTTGGAAATCCAACTTTTCCAGGTTGAGTTCGCCACTAGAGGTTGTCTAGCCTTGTGAGACCATCCTGATCTCGCGAGCTTTCAAGGTTTCACTCGCAGATCAGTCTGGCTACTCTCCGTTAAAGAAAATTTGGAGCCGTTCACCAAACGAACGTCCAATCAGCGTTGGCTTTGAGGCGGGTTGAGGTGTGACGCAACGGGAAGCGCGACAGTTCAGTCTAAAGAACATGGCGGCTTCAGCCGATGAAACTAGCGTTAGCGTGGCTATCGAGCAAGTTTTATCGGAATTACAGAGTATTTCTTTGCTGAGCTAACGAGCCTTTACCTGCAGCAGCAAGAGTAGCTTGGCTTGTGGTTGTGTTTTCGTCGTCGCTCTGTTACGAGCGACGACGAAGCATGTTGACGAGTACGTCATATGCTTTGTTGATCTGATTGGTTTATTTGGCCCGTCTATCACCAACATAGGCCAATCAGCTAACCAGTATTTTCGCCCCTTCCCAAAATTACTTCAACGGAAGGTTTCCAGATGGATATGCGGAGCAAATCCATCTGGCGGAGTCATGTAAGAGGTTGTCCCCCCCATTCTGTTTTTTAGCGCTGGCGGAAAAAATAGACCGGAAGCACTGGCTTCTGGGTTGTGTAGTTCTTTTGACTTGCATTATAGTTTAGGTTTCTTTGAAAAAAAACTACAAAATGGCGGCGGCGAACCTACATTTTTGATTTTCTATTTTATTTAATTTTTTGGCATCGATCCTAGTTTATTGTACCTGCTAATGGTTTACTCCTGCTCCCGTCTGCTCCCGTTGATATTTAATCCTGTACCATCCCAATCACGTGATATTTACTAATGTTGACTCCCATCCCATTTGATTCCTGTGGGAATCACGTGACCCGCAGGATTACCGAAAAAATGTCAGCCTCTACTCTGGACTTTGCATGCTGGCTTCTAGGTTCTTTCGAGGCCACACGAAAGTCGTTCGGAGACGGTCTTGTAAATCAGTGACGCACTGGTGTGTCGTGTAGACAGTTGTCACACTGACGTCTTCGGGCTGGTAGATGAGATCCAGGGGAAGTGTCATTTGTCTCCCTATCATCATCTGAAAAAGTTTCACCCCAGTGGAGCATGGTGAGGTAGAGCGGATTAGCATTAGGACCAGGGGAAGCTTTATGTTCCAGTCCCTGCCATGGCTGCTGGCATGTTCCTTTAACATGCTGACCACGGTGCGGTTCATTCGCTCCACCTGTCCCGATGACTGTGGGTGGTAGGGGATGTGGAATTTAACTTCCACGCCCAACATGTCGAAAAGTGCGGTCATGATGTTTGACGTGAAATGCGTTCCTCTGTCCGAGTCGATGGCCAGGGGAAGGCCCCACCGGCTGAAAACGTGGTTTAGCAGCAGGACTGCTGTGGTGTCATTCGGTGCCGGCAAACATTTGACCCATTCTGTGAAGCTGCATGTTATTGTTAAAAGATATTCGTTACCTCTTGACGATTCGGGGACTGGACCGTTCCAGTCAGTCTGCAAATGTTACCACGGAAATGTAACCCCCCTTCGCTGAAGCAGGGCTCGGTCTAGCGGTCGTGTGGGTTGTAACTGGCAGCAGGTTAAGCAGCCTTGTACATACTCCTGGGTGTCCTGGGCCGTTGAAGGCCGGGACGCCACCTGTAGGAGAGTTTTCAGATTAGCTTTGCAGCTTCTGTGTCCTCCTACTGGTGAGTCATGGACGTGTGTCAATGTGATCCCAAGTTCGTTTGAATCTTTGGGCTGAATGGGCTGAAACTCATGGAGCAGCTCTTTAAGTTCTGTTCTCTCTGTTTCAGTGGTCAGTGCATCAGCTTCTTCCAGCTGTTGCATAATTTCTGTTTCGAAACCAGGGCAGGGCTCAGTGGATGAGTCCCGGTTCTCTGGTTGATTTGGTGCTGGTTCTGTTGGGTTGGTTACTATCGCATACCCCAACAGGTTTTCCTTCAGCGTCAAGCGTAGCACCACAAATGGATCCAGCAGGCCGAGCTTCATGTCGCCTGATTTGGATCATGTTGGAAGGAAAAGTAAACAAGGTGTCTGGAGAGTCCTGTCTGCCAATCAAGGATAAGGGCAGGTCTCCAATGACGGGAATGCTCAGCTCAAAGTCGTGGAAAGAGCTTTCGATGAGCACCCCAAGAGGTTTCTTCGCCACAATTTGGATCGGCATGTGGGTTGGATTCTCCACCAAGAGATAAGCTGAGCGGTTTTTCAGCTCAAGCAGGGGTGTGCCCCGGATGACCAGGTTGGATTCCTGGAAATAAGAAAGGGGTTGGAAGAAAACCTGTGTGCTCTGTATTTGTTGTCCTTTCAGGATGGCTAATCTGATAGGTACACCTGCAGTCTGTGGTGGTATTAGCATGTTTGTTTTGCTAGCCACCTGGCAAGCCTGTGGGATTGTTTGCCCTGATCGCATGACTTCAGGGGTGCCAAGGAAGGAACTTGGGGTCACATGGGCCTGGGCCCACAGGACCTGGTTACAAGTGTCCAGCTGTGCACCTAGCCATACCAGAAAATCAGCACCAACAAAAACTGGAGGATGTAAATTCTCCACAATGCTGAAAGGATGAGAGAGCTGTCTTGTGCCAATCTGTGCATAAGGTATGCACACCCCCATTGCTTTCAGAACCCGGCGAGGCCAGTCTGCTGAGAGCAAGTAGTGGCTGTGTTTTGTTTCAGCCAGATGGGGCTTTTCACGGCACAAAGAGCTGTAAAGATCTCTGCTGATCACAGATTTCTCCGACCAAAGAGCCAGCAGCACGTCTGGCATGAATGTGCTTTCCAGGTGCACACCTTCGGCCACTCTGGGGTTATAGGGTTCAACTCCAGAGTGTTTAAGTGAGCAAAGGAAAGATGTATGGCTGCAGAGAGAAGTTCTCTGATCGCTGGGAAGCGGTGGTGTGTCAGAGGATTTGGAAATCGGCTCTGTCGAAGGCAGAAATGGTGCTAAGAGTTCTTTGGGCTCTTCTGGGCAGGTCACCTGGTGGGTAGGGACAGACGGTCCACTTCCAGGAGTAAGAGGCTTTGGGGTCCCCACTTGGGCCCAAAGATGACCATGATGGCAGTCAATGAGTGGAGCTAACCTGTTTAACAGGTCCTGACCCACAAGAAAAGGTTCTGTGTCCAAAGTACAGATGTAGATGGGGTGCACCAGGGTCATGTCACGGAAAGTGATGTCTAACCACGCCTGTTTGGTGATGCATGACTGATCCTGAGTGTAGCTGGTGATGCCCACGTTACAGGTCTCCACCTGGAACGGTTTCCCAAGAGACACCATAGCTCTGGTCACCTCGTCAAACAAATCTGAGCACATTAGACTGATCTCGGAACCTGTGTCTAAAAGAGCATTTGCCGTTACACATCCTCCTATAACTGTCGAGCAGTATAAGCGATGCGCGTTTTCACGATGGTTTAGTTCACCTAAAAACCTTAGAAAAGGGGTTTTCTGATCACCTCCTGATGGGATTTTAGAAGGTTGTTGGTGATTTTTCGGTTGGTTTCCCCACTTAATCAGATAAACTCTGTTAGAAGGGGGAGCCTGGTCCATGCCTAGTCATGCTGACGGGGGTTTTGGGCCTGGTTTCCCAGGAGGGTCGGCAGGATTGGATGGTGGCGAGGACGGCTGCGGCACAATCTGACGCACTGTTTCGGCTAACAACCTGCGAAAAGTCTCCTCCATCTCCTTTCTCATTGACTCCTCTATGCGCAGGTTCCAGCTTTTGTTGTCATGTGTGCTTTTCGGCTTCTCCGACCTGTCAGTTTGCTTACCGTGTCGGGTTGGATCCGGCCTGTGCCATTTTTGAAACCTCTCACCTTCCATGATCTCCTGTCCCTCCAGACCTAACCTCTTTTGTGGTTCGGTCTGAATCTGTAGAACCCTGTTATCACTGTCGGCTCCTTTGTTGGGCCGGACACGTGTTTCCCATGCAACCTGCGCGTATTTCCTGATTTCCTGCATGGTGAGTCTCTTTGTTCTACAATGCATGGTAACCTCATAACGCACGCTTTCATGAAGGTTGTGGAGGAACAAAGATTTGAAAGTGTGGTCTTCCTCCAAGCCGGGAGCATTTCGTCCCTGAAAGTAAGCAGCCCGCAAACGGCGGTAGTACTCCTTGGGCGCTTCAGTTCTCTTCTGCTGAATTGCAAAAGCTCCAAGAGTCGCAGAAGCTGGGTCTGTGAACACAGAATATTCTTCTCTTAAAGCCTGACAAAGAGCTAAATAACGGTCACGTGTGGCTGGAGGGAGGCTTTCTATGAAAACATGGACACTTCTGGACGTGGTTTTCCAGATAATCTTCAACTTTTCTCGAGCGGAGGGGTTATATAAGTCTAGCAGACAGCGCTCTACCTCTCTGAGATAGTCATCAATGGTGGATTCTGTATTGCTAGGATCAAAACGCTCTATGTCTCGGGCCAGGGACTCAAGCTGACGCATCCGCAGTCCCTGTGCAGGGATCGGGGCTGGTCCATCTGAGTCCTCTCCTGACGACTCCTGCCTGCGGTAACCACGATAGGAGGGGCGCTCTGGTTCTGACCACCTACCTGGCATCGGCGGCCGTTTGTGGGACGCCGGGGGACCCTCCCTGTCATGAACTCTTGTCCGTGGACGCGGTTCAGAGGAGTGGGGTTCACCTGTGTCCCAGGAACAGTGCTCCCGTCGCCCTGGTGGGGGAAAAAGATCATAGCAGACAGTGCCAGGGGTCAGGTGGGAAGCAGGTGTTGTTCCATGATTTTCATCATGTGAATCAGTCCTGTTTTCCGCCCTAAGTTGTATTGGCACTTTTCCCCGAGCCACACTGCTACATCTGTCCTGACCTTCGCTTACCCTTCGTTCAGAAGATGTCTGAGGGCCCAGTTCATCCAATGTCCTCCAGGTGTGATCCCCATGCTTTACTTTGGGGTTCTCACACTCAGATCCCTCTGTCTGCAAGCTAGCGAGATCCTCCTCTCGCTCCTCCTTGAGATGACAGCTGCCCTGAACACTTCTCTGTTCTAGCTCCCTAACTCTTTCCTCAGCTGCGATCCGCATCTCAACCTCTCTGTTACGCAGATCAGTCTCTAGCGTTAACCTTCGGTGGTATAACGCAGATAAGCGGTCTTGGTCCTTCGGTGTCATTTTAAGCAGTGAGCTAATGACACCCTGAGCCTCCATTCCAATGGAGGATTCTGGACCTTCAGCTCCATTGACTGAAGAACCTTTACTATCCATTCTTTGTCAGCTATGGATAGCAACACAACAGCTGTAGTTCAGCACTACGCAATGACACAACACTGTAGTTTAGCTCAGCGCTAAACAACAGACAACAAATAACAACGCTGTATTCTAGCTTAGCACTAAGCAACAACGTATACACTTTAGTTTAGCTCAGCGCTAAACAACAAACTGCTAACAACTGTTAAGTGGTTTCACTTAACTGTTAACAACAAACACGCACTATGACTGACACTTTACTGCAGGAAGTGGGTTCAAATACGTGCGTTTAATTAGGCTGCGCAGGGGAAAATCAACCTTGCGACTTACAACTTTATGTTTAGTAACGGTTAATATGCTTGTTTAACTTTGAGAATATCATCTGTGAGTGACATGGACCACTAACCTTTCGGCCAGTAATTAAGTGATAAAGCTGTGGCTTTGTTTGTGATGTAAGTTATTTAAGAACAGGTGCTCTACACATGTGTGGAAAATAGCAAAGTATTTGGAACTTCAGAGGTGGCAAAGAATGACAGTTAAAACCGCTAAATTGCAACCTTAGTTTCAAAATCACAGCTCAGTTTGACCACTTATGATGAGCAGAAGGGGGAAGAGGGAGGAAAAGAAACGAAAAAAAAATTACTAAAATAAAAAAATTAAAATTCAAAAGAAATAAAATACGATATGATAATAAGTTGAAAAGAAAAAAATTTAAATTAAAAGTATCAAAAGGGCGTAACCATAAGGCGAGTTTGAAGAAACTGACTTTCAAAATGGTCCCTCCGGGACACTGAGCGATCTAAGCCGTCTTTAAAAACCGTGACTGCAACTACCTATCCTGGCCACCAGATGGAGGCAGGGTGCCCTTCACTTCGGGAAGACTGAGCTGTAATTACACACAATGTCCAGCAGATGGGGAATCGTGTCCCTCTTTAAAACAATTATGATGCAATTACACACAACGTCCACTAGATGGAGGCAAGGTCTCTCTTTTCAAAGCAGAACACGACACAGACAATGATTGATCAGTAGCAGACGCTGGATTGTGCTGCCTATTTCAAAATAGCTGACTTCCAGTCCAGAAAATAAAATTTTCAAACCTCAGGTTAACAACCTCAAACCACCACAAACAAGTTTATATTTAGTAGTGATATTTCCTTAATCAATTATGACTGAATAGCCCTTTTGGCAAGGTGAGCAGTCAAAATGCTGGAATATGGATTGTGTTCATTAAATTCATAAATTGCTGGTTATTCAATTTAGTCTAAAGGAACGCCAATAAGTAGACTCCGCCCACCCAGGCAAAAGCCAATTAATGTTATGCCAGAAGCAGTTTGAATATGCTTATTATTATAATTAATTATAATTTGGTATTATAATTTAAATAATAAGTCATTCAACTCGAAATTTAGCTATAACAAATATAGTTCAAATGGTGGTGATGTTAGCTAAAAGCTTGTAATGATTTATACTACTAATGCATTAATTAACTAGCTGTTATGAACTCATTTATGCTGGAATAAATGATCTGGTCGGATTTTAACCGACGAGGTTTATCCGGCAGACTGTGAGAACCCCAATATAAAACTGCAATTAGAGTTTAAATCTTTATTCCTTATCACCATCCAATTAAATGTCTCTGTATTAATATCAGATATTAACTCCAAAGGAGGTTAGCTCTGAATTCTGAATAACCAGGCAACTGTGAATTGAATTGAACACAAAACAATTTCTATTCCGCAGTGGTGGTTTTATTGAACCAAAGGCAATTCCCTGTTACAGTAATTCTCTGATTCATAACCCTGGGAAATCTTACTCATTACTAAAACTACACATGCAAAATATAGGTGGAAATAAAAGAACAAAACAGAACTAAACAAAAACAAAAAAAGAAAACAAATGGATTAAAATGAGAGGTAGCAAATCTTATTTCAGCTCACGGTTGTTTCAACCACACTCAGAGGCGTCGGCATTTGACGTCGCAGCATTGAGGAGCAGACACCCGCTCTGAGACACTCGCAAGATGGCGACTATGATGACGTAGGCTCTACAACCTTGCGTGATGCGTGAGGGGAGGTCCTAATGACGGAACCACGCTTACGCTGATGGGGTAATACCTCGCTTCGAGAGGGCGTGGATAACTGGGGAGTTTAAACGGAGACCGCGAACTGAGCTCGGACAAAAAAGATTGCACCAGCTGATAAGCAAAGCAAAGATGGAACAAAGAGAGGGAAAAAGGATGGAAAAGTTGAATAATCGACTCACGGCGGAGTCTCCATGAACCACAAAATCAAACAGCAGCCAAGTCACTTTCACAAATGCATGCACATACAAAGAAAATATTCAGCAAAATAAACAACTCCTTCTTGAAATAAAAAGCATTAACCTACACCTACAAGTTCCTACGTCTGCCCAGGCACTTCTAAACACCCTGTTGGTGAGACAGAAATAAAAGGGGAGAACCCGTTACTTTGAGGTGCCTCGGGGCTGGTCCGGAGCGCTCCGAGTAAGGCGGCTTTCTGGAGGCGTCTTGACAAACGCAGTTGTCCGCAGGCTGCAGCGGGACGGGGGAGAAGCTCCTTCGTTTCTTCCTCCGGGTTCACAGTCGCTTTGCTCGGCCCAGCAAAAGCGTAGTCCTCTTTCGATCACTGGGAGATAAAGCGGCTTCCAGTATTTGATCAGAGGGAATTAAAAGTACCTTTTAGAGTCAACCTCCTGTGTCCGCACAGGGAATAGTTTTGCTCCGGTAATCTTCAAACCAGCAAAGAATTATCGAGCACGTGGCGTGGGGTTGCCGCAACGAAGTGAAACAGCTGTGTGTCTTCTCAGGTTGGCAGCGTGCCAGGGAAGAAGGCAGATTTCGGTCCTCGGCCGCAATAAATACCTTTCCCCCTAGTAACGTTATCTCTCTGTCCGTCGTTAGGGGCGGCGGCCATTTTGGGCCGAGTTGCATGAAGGGAGTTGGTGGCCATTTTGACCATAGACATGATATACGTAGACGCCCCATTGTACGCTGCCGGCCGCTAGGCCGACGTGCCTGCAGGGCGGCCATCTTGGGTCAGACCACAGATCAGACAGCTGCTGTCAGAATGAATAGGAGGCAGCTCAGATCTCATTTTAATCATATGTTCACAATGCTCGTGACCTTTCAGACAGATTACACATATTTATTCAGAACCAAAACTATTTAAACTGAAGTCAAACTGGATGAAAAATGTACACGCACTTACATATTTTGCAGTTACATATTAATCTAATATACACACAAATTATACACACATAAATCTTTCTTCCAATATATATACTGTATATATACTGTATATATAGGCTATATACACAGACACTGATCTACAGACAACAGCACTGATCTACATAGGAGCAAATATGGACAAGTGAGAGCAGAGGTGCCTATAACAGCATTTAAAAATTATATAATACAAACCGCAATCTGGGGAAAAAAAATCAACAAAAAACCTAATAACGCATCTTAGAATCAAAAACTGTATAATATTTCCCCCCCCCCCCCCCCCCCCCCACACACACACACACACAAATCATGTCTGTCCAGTAATTTAGGACCATTTTGTTTGTTTTTGGTGTTCAATGTACTTCTCTCTACTTCCATCCCTGCTACCCATTAGCACATATTGTGTTTATGCCGGAAGAACTGTAACTGTAAAGCATGAGGATTATCTATCATAAAATCTTATTAAGGTAATTCCCCAGGATCTGGTTCCTAGTGTCCTTTTATTTGCGCACCCATAAGCGGAGTAAAAGTCGGGCTTCCTGGGACGTAGCTCTGGAAGTTTGCTTACTTTCAATACAAAATCGAAATTATTTATTAAGTTAGACAATAATTAAATTCAATCAATTAGTCCCATGTAGCCCCTAAAGGGGTGACGTTTTCAGTCAGTTGATTTATCTGGAAATCGGGTGAGAATTCACTGGATTCAGAGTGTCTGAAAACATAAAGTACATTTTCCTGAATTGACTTGTATTCTGTCTGACTGCAGCTTGGTCTGACCTAAGATGGCTGCTCTGTCGGCACGCCTCTCAACCGAGGACGCGGCGTCTACGTATTCATGTCTGTGATTTTGACCACCTTGCATCATGGGAAATGCAGTCCGTCGTGTCCCGAACTAATGCAAGTTTGTCACGTCCTGACATGGCACAACACCCTAGTTCAGGGTCCAGAAAATAGCCCAGGAAGTGTCCACAAAACAAAAGCCGATTGTCTGATGAAGCCAAGGCAAGACAGGGAAAATCCAGGAAACAGAACTTAGTCATGAACTTTACAAGGCAGCAGTGGTGTCTCTGGCATGATAAGTTAAGTGGGGCACAAAAACTCAACACCTATTAGCAGCAACAATTTGTTTTTGTGATGCAAACAAGCAATCAATTTTAAATGAAACTGACAAATTAGCATAAACCAACACTAGAAACGCCATTTTATATAAGCTAAATGTTATTGAATTTTTATACATAAAATTACAAACAAAGGATTGAGTCACATCAATCCTTCAATGAGCCAGCATGGCCAACCAACACTGAATTGTCACACACTTTCCAGCAGAACGTAAACGATAGTGTGCATTTACAGTATTTTGATTGGACGATCCGAGCTTGGGGCCAAAGGATTTGTGTCCCAAGGCTGTCTACTGAGATTATGATGAGCATGCGCACTGCAATTTCAGATGTGCATTATTTAAACAAACGTTGGTGGGCCGGCCCCAATATCAAGGCAACACAGGAGGATTTAGCCTACTGATATCAGTTTTCTGGCAGACTTAGATATATAGACACAAATGTTTATAACATGATTTATTGGAAAATAATCTGTCTTTTTTACAATATTACTCTATAAAGAACGATCCTGTCCCACTGATTATTGTGAATATAGAGCTCCACAGCAACATCTGGATGGGGACAGGCCCCTAATGCAGAGACTTCACAGCAAGGCAGTCAAAGAATGCTCGACATGTACTCATGTACATCAAGGCTTTCAATAGGCTTGCACCAGCTGCCTGTGGAAGCCCAGAATGTAAAAGCAGGGAAACATGGGAATGGAATGAAGTACATAAGGCTATGGCATGGGAGTACCGGTGTAGCAGATTGGATTGATTGAGAGGTAGAGGAGTGCAGGTGCAGCTAGTCAACTTGATTATAGGTGCAGAGGCCCACACACACAAACAGCCCATCCAGGACATGACAAATTCACTAAACAGATAGATGAAAACAAAAGCTAGAACTGATTATCATATGCTGTTTGGTCAGTTAATTATCCTATCCAAGCTGATGTTTCTTAGCAGCTAAATTTTACACATTCTGGTCAAGCATTATTAATAATTTTATGTAATGGGGAAGTTAGGTGTGAATTCATGGGTTAATCCAACTACTCATTACAGCTTCTTTAGGTCATCAACATAACTAATGTCTAATGTAAATTAAAATGTATTTAAACAAGTGTTTCCTTCTTCATGCACAAGATAAAGTTTTCCACGGTTAAAATACAATGACTGCACAAGTTTGCTGACACTTCAATGAATATCATATCATCAAGCTGAAACAATCAAACACCCAGGTACATGGAAATAAAATACTAACAGCCAAAACTGGATCACCTCATTGTGTTCCTATTTATGTAAATGGAAGTATTAGCACTGCAGCACAACTAACATCTGTAGGAATTTGCTTTAACATATTCATTTATTTTTTATCTATGTGTAAACCATTGATGCAAATCCTTTTTGTTTTGTGATATGGGCTTTTCTATGTTAATGTTGCTGGAAACAATGGTTTAATATTGGCTTTTAATTACCACCATGATAAAAGTTCCTCCAGCAATGAGCCTTATTCAAAGCTTTAAGAAAGAGCATTGCTGACATTGACATGCCTGAGCAGCAGTCTGTCACTTCTGAAAATTACACCCACTGAAAAAGTTGCAAGTCTTTAACACCTCTTTTTAACACTCTGTAGGTGATGTTGTCGAGTCTTACCTCACTTTCACTATGTGGTCTTGCTGCTGTTTGAAATAAAATTTATTTAAATCTGTGGACATTTGGAGGCAACTAATAATTAGATCCTACAGAGTCAATTATTAATATAACAGTCTCAAACAGCATGGGGAAATATATTGTTTGTAGTTTTATCAAGTCAAAAAAGAATCAAGTCTTATTTCTTATATCCACACCCTTGTATAGTCTTTACATATCAACTGTTTCAGTATCAGGTTCAACAGGGCTCAACTACTAAATGTTATGAGTCATATCATGCTAAGTGCTATTATGAAGCTGGGGCTACACAAGTCAACCCAGCTTTTCCAACTTTTAAAATTGGTGTATTAAGAAACAACATAGCTGTCATTAGAACACCATTCACAATGACATGGAAAACATGTTTAAAAATGTCTTCCCTCTTTAAATCTCTCACAAGACAAAATGTCTCCTTATTTCATTGTAGATGCAGTCATGTCTGTCCTAAATTATATTTGCTCTGTATAATAATTTATTTGAGCTCTTTTGCTGGTTGGGTTTTCAGTATCAGCAGCAAGGTAAAAAGTGAACCACCTATGTTAACCTTGAAAACCAAGGACTGAACAAGAACTTAGTAACTTCACTGACAAAGCTGCACTACAGAACAAGGCCGTGGTCATTTAAAGTATTAAAAGACCATGTGCATCAGCTCACGTTATTGATCAAATTCAGATGAAACAATGACTATTCAAACCAAGGGGACTAAAATACTGTATGTAGTCTTTTGGACATTGTTTTTCCTCTAGACAAACAAGTCTGATGGTGGCCAATTATCTAAATGTCTGCACAAGACAGCTTCTATAACATTTATGCAGCTCTATTTTCTTCCAAAGAGGGACATTCCCTGTGGGCTATTTCTACAACAGCACTGCATAATTTAATAGACACACTCACACACATCTGAGCTCTGGCTTCCTTGTTAGCTAATAAAATCAAACCTTTTAAAAGCAGAGCTGCATTTTTACGTTGTGTGCATAGCACGGTGATGGTTGCCGTCTGCAGACACTGTGGCCGTTTGCGTGGATGTGGCACTAAGCTCTGTCTCCCTAGGCTATACAAGCCTGAATTGTTTTGCATTAGCTATTAGACAGATGGGAGGGACACCACCAGCATGGTGATTAAATCAAGCAGATAAAGCTTATTGAGATGATGTGTTTAATGCCGCAGAAGGAAGAAAGGCAGCATATGGAACAGTGGAGCGAGGAGGAAAAATCTGTCACATCTTCCAATTTCATACTGCTGCTCCATGCCTGTATCTGTTCAATCTGTTCATCAACTAATAGTTCATTTTTGTTATTAAATAGCAGAATTTTACCTAAGGTCCACATTTCACAACAAAGCACAAAATCAGAAATTGGAGGTAAATTCATAAACTAATTTTTTTTTCTAGAATGTTATTTGTGTGATTTTAGAAAATTATAGCTAATAATGACTGTCACAACTGCAAGCAATGATAATGACTGCTCTTACCTTCATTGCAAGTGTTAGTTATTGCTAAAAGTGATCAAACAGGAAGCTTCTGTCCTTTTACACCTAGAATTCGACTTTATAGCCTCAATTCCACCAACCCTATTCTTTGCCTGCCCAGTTCGGCTCCTGTCAGATGGTGTTTTGAATGGCCTAGAATGCCTGGAAGCACGCCCGCCGACAGGGGGGGACAAACGGGTCAGTTGTCCCGGGCCCAGGACAGAGGGGGGGCCCAAAACTGCGTCAGCGCGCCCCTTCTTCCGCTTCATCCAAAGTCTCTGCGTCTGTGTCACGGCACGTTGCTGCTTCCCCTCCCCTCTCGTACATGGCTCAGCGGCGCCAGCCAATCAGCACGCAGGCTCAGCCTGGCCCGCCCACTCAGCTCTCTGGTGTTTCTCACAAACAACCGTGCTGCGCTGCTCAAACTCGGAGAGAGAGAGAAAACAGGAGCGGTAAAACATGAAGAGGGAAAGAAGCGCCGTTTGGCTCTATTTTAATACCGTAAATGAAATCAAGCTGTATGTTTTGTAAAAAGCCGGTTAAATTCAGTGGAAACACAACAAATTTATCTAAGCACGTGAAAAACCATGGGCAAGAAAACGTCGAACGACAAACGGAGAGCGGAGACGAAACTTCTGTCATTGCCCCGACAGACCAGACCCACAGACTGACGTCACTGACTGATGCGTTTCAGTCCTCCAGAGAACATCCAGGTAGATCAGAGTGGTCATCTTCAGCAGCAGTTCATGTTAACTTTCAAAGTAGATATTATCTATCATATGTTACTGGAGCCCACAGAGAAAATGTAATTAAGACATTGAAAGAACCCAGTACATATATCCTATTAAAAAGTGTTATTTAAGATAAGGTAACACTAGCTAATGATTAATTTATCCCACGACGGGGAAATTTATAGGATTAAAGCAACAGGCAGGTGCACACAACACAGACAAAATTACATAAGGATTGAAAGATACAAGAGGTGGATTAGGAAAAAAACACTATGAACATTATTATTATTAGTATTATTTAATTGTAATAATAAAATAAAAATCACCCGAAAGGGTCATATTTTGGCTGCAGTGCTTGCTGTTCTCTTATGAAGAAAAGATTAACTAGTGCACTAAATTCAATAGATGGGTTGAAAATATCCAGTATAAAATACAGAGATTTCCAGGGCATGAAGTATACAGTTAAGCTGACTTTTTTTGGTGTGTGTGTGTGTGTGTGTGTGTGTGTGTGTGTGTGTGTGTGTGTGTGTGTGTGTGTGTGTGTGTGTGGTGGCGGCAGGTGTAGAGGGGGGGCTCAAAAAGACTGCGTTGTCCCGGGCCCTAGCAAAGCTGTCAGCTGGCCTGCCTGGAAGAGCAAAATGCCTCTTTGGGGTGGCTTTAGCCCTTGCTCAAGTGTGAGCCACCAGAATTGTCAAAGACTCCCAGATAGATGTCGAAACGTTTTCAGAAAGAACTGAGCGAAGGTTCGTTTGCCTCCATTTTAAGCCTGTTTCCTATCTAGATCACACATCAGCTTAAACTAATAACAAAATAAAGCAGAGCTCCTCGCTGCACTACTTCCATCTGCCTGCATATGTGTTCTTGTACTTGCTGCTGAGCAAGAACACGTTTTGCTCATTTTACTAGTAAAGTGAGAACTCTGATGTAAAGTGAGGACCTTTTGTTTGTCCTGGGGTTAGGTTTAGTACTATGGTGTCAATTATAGTGCATTCCTTTTGTCCTCGGCAGTCGGAATTCTCCACTTCCAGGTTGGAAAATGTAACTGGAACGGCCCCTAAAGTCGGTATTACAAGTTGGAAAGTCAGAGCAACAGGATGGTACCTGACTTCAGCATTCGTGATGGCTGCTACACGCAGCAACATTGACTGAAACCTCATAGTTTGACTGTTTTTTTTATTATTTATGTAACATTAGTTATGTAACATTTAGTCATTCGGACAGGTGCTACCTTTCAGTGTTCATCAGATGGGATGTTTCAGCACTGTTTATATGCACAATATACCATGTAGAACAACGTTATTATCGTTGTTATTGTTTTAACCATAGTGCAAGCATCCATTTATTTCCTACTGTGCAAAAAGAGGCAAACTGGAATGCAAAGAGATGACGTAATCCGTGACACATTAGTTCCGACCTCCGAGGAAAAACGAACGCACCATTAGGTTTAGATTAGGTATTAACTTGTAAAGGTTAGGGACAGTGTTCCCTCTAAGCGCACGGCATCTGGATTCAGCACGCACAACAAATCTATGCTGCGCAGAAAATAAAATCCAAGCTGAACTGTAAACAAAATTTAAAAGTTCTTTTATACCGTTTTGCAACTCTGGTGAGACGGTGTACCACGGTCTAACTCTGGGAGCGCTAGATGGGGATAGGGGAGTGGTGGCCTAGTGGTTAGAGCACAGAGCTTCGGTCCCAGAGGTTCTGAGTTAAACTCCCACAAGCTTCCATTCTGGGTCCCTGAGCAAGACCCTTAACCCCCAATTGCTCCCCAGGCGCCGCACAGTGGCAGCCCACTTCTCCCCAGGGGGATGGGTTAAGATGCAGAAGTGAATTTCTCCATTGTGAGATCAATAAAGTTCAATTATTATTATGCTGATCGGAGCGCACCGCTGATTGATGGGTGGGGCAGATGCCTTTATAGTTGGGCAGGTTGCGGTGTGCGTCTTGTTCTGGGCTCTGTTTCAGAAAAAATGGCCGATCTACCCGGAGTAGAAAGCTGCTGCTCTGAGTAGTTCTACCTCATACTCAGCTCTTCGGTTTCAGAACAGTCAGGTGATATCAATCAGGTAACTAAACAAAGCGTCCGATCAACCATGAGTTAAACGCAAGATGGAAAAATGTCCTCAATGGAATGCAGATAACGTGATTCACCATAGACACGGCAGGAAATAAGAAGCGAGTGGAATTATAAATCTTTATTGAAGGCTTATGGAGAATATTAAACCATAATAAATAATGCTGTTGCTGCAGAAAAAGCGAGTTGGCGGCAGAGAATAGCCGAAAAAGTCGATGCATGAGTGATATGAGAGATATTTGATGTAGAATTGAAGCTGTTTTCTCACACATCACTCATTCAACATAAAAGGGGGGAGTAGGGGGGACGCATTGATTACAAAAAGCATTGAAAGGACATGCCAGCAAATCATGATGAAGTATGGAAATACAGTTTAATCAGGTAAGGTTAAGTTACAAGTTTTTTATGTTTAACGGTACTCAAAGCATTAATTGGCTATATTCAACATATGCAATTAATGATGGGATGGTGTTAGTTACTGAAATAATTGATATGTTCATCTTTTTGCCAGCATTGTTCACCCATCCTTCTAAAAATGAGTTGACACTGATTGTCTTGTAGGTGTTTAATTTGTGCCAACCTCACTCTATATTAATCATATAGGCTATATGTATATTTTCAGCTGAAGTAAAGGTGGTGTTATTTAAGTGAAGAAATGTGCACTAGCCCTAACGGTGTTGGGGGGAAAAATATATGAATGGAAACTAAAATATATGAATGGAAAATTAGAGCTGGAAGTGCCAAAATTTGATACAGAATAAATTATTGCTTTCATTCTGTGTAGTTCTTTTATTAATCTTGTGGGTCTCTGATTACGGAACACCTTTAAACTATAACTGAGTGCAACAGTAACATTCCTGACAGCGCGACATACAGCTGCTTCTGAAAGATTTTCTGTGTCTGGTAGGTTATTAAAAAGCTGCCGTTGGCATAAAAACAAGGAGCAGCACAAAGAAATTGTTCAGAACTGAGAGCGTCCCCTTGTTGTGTTAGAAAAGCGATGTGTGAGCTGAGAATATTGAAATAAATCATCTGACGTCCCCAAAGCACTTTACACTGGTCACTCATTTACCCATTCATTCACACATTCACACCCTGGTGGTGGTGAGCTACATTGTAGTCACAGCTGGCCTGGAGCAGACTGACAGAAGGGAGTCTGCACAATATCACATGCTTATGCTAAATCTCCTGCAGAACATGAAAATAATTGAATGGCAATAAAATTGGAACTCTGAAAGATGTGCACATCTCTCAGTTCTTCCTTAGCAGGAACCCTACTCTGAAATAAAAATATGCTGTACAGCTTTTTGTCTTTTTCATGTAATCTGGCTAAATCACTTTTTAAAATAAATTACTTGATTCTTGTAGCAAACCATGTAGCTTGTTAGAATCTCAAGTTTTGGACAGGCGTAATGCAGCCTCAGTGTGCATGTGTGATGTTGCTCACAGAGATCAATTGAACGCTCAGGGAGTATGTGTGTTTGCTCACACCTGAAAAATTAGGGGGAACATTGGTTAGGGTCAGGGTTATAGAAAGGCTTGAAGATGAATGGAAGGCTAGGCACGATGAATATTAAACAAGGATGAGAGAGAGAGAGAGAGAGAGAGAGAGAGAGAGAGAGAGAGAGAGAGAGAGAGAGAGAGAGAACGTTATTAGCGCAAATGATTTTTAAGCGCAATTAAATAATTTTTATAGGTTTCCAGCTGGGAGATCTTTGGTCAAAGGAGCAGGGACTCCCCGACTGTGAGCTGCTTTTACTGAGTAGCTCTGTGAAAGCAGCCTGCTCCTCCCCCTGGCTGTTCTTAGTCTGAAAGGCAGTCAGCAGCTGTGGTGGAGGTATGGACAATCTACTGAGGCAATACTTATCAGCTTTCTGTGTGTGTAAAATGAGAGAAAGACACAATAAATTTGCGGATCTGATACAGCGTGTATAGTAAGCTGAAGTGTCCTTTTTCTTTTCTATTTTTTTCCTTCAGGTGTGGTTTGTGGCTTGTAAATAGTAAAATGATATATTAGTTTGACCCACTCTGTTTACATTGGTTCTTAATATCGTCAATCATCAATTTTTCTGGGTTTCCTTGGGGAAAAACCTTCTCATTTCTCCCCGGCCAATCACTGAAAAGCAGTGTATTCACATGAAAACTCTCGAGTTAGCTTGGTTTGACCCTGTTGTTGAGCTGAGCCAGAGAAACCTGGATTGGATTGGATTGACAAAAGCTGCACCTGAAACACTTGCAAGTGGGTGGAGCGGAGTGGTGCCCAGCCATAACAAATCAGTGGGACTGGGGCTTATCATGACTTTCATTGTAATATTTCAGTTTTTTTTTCTTAAACCTAAAATGATCTCTTCAATCAAACCTAAATACGGGAGAAACACACTAGATAAACAACAGAGCAGATATTTTAGACAATTCAGTACAGTTTATTTAAAAACTGCCAATTTAAGATAAATGCAATCTCAAAGCACTTTACAATACAAGTATGGATGGATCCAAGATGGCGCGCGGACGGCAGTCACGGTGTGTTGGTTCGCACTTTTTTTTTTGTCTTACTATTTAACTCTGGTTTTTGCGATGATACCCGGAGCTCTTTCACCAGAGAAGAACTCATGAACATCAGGGCTACATCACCAGAGGATTTATTCCCTACTCTTCTTCTCCCTACGCTGGAAATTTTGGACATTCTGGTCAGAGGTGCGCTCACCTTTTCTCACGCAGCGAAACGCCAGAGGAGAGGGAAACGCGCTGGTGCGTCACCGCCAGCGCGGACTCCACTCACCGCTACCGGGCATAATCCTGTCCAACGTGCGTTCCCTGTCCAATAAACTACACAAACTGAAACTGATGCTGGGCAAAAACAGGGACTTCTCTTCATCTGCTGTTTTTTGCTTCACGGAGACATGGCTTCCGGACTCCGCGCTGCAGCTGGACGGCTTCCAACTTCTCAGAGCTGACCGCAACACACATCTTTCCGGCAAAGCGAAAGGTGGAGGGATCTGTTTTTACATCAACAGCGGCTGGTGCAACGATGTGGCAGTGATCCAGCAGCACTGTTCTCCTGACCTGGAATCCTTCATCATAAACTCTAAGCCTTTTTATTCACCCCGCGAGTTTGCTTCATTCATTCTGGTCGGTGTTTACATCGCGCCGCATGCAAACGTGCAGGCCGCACAGCGCACGCTCGCAGACCAGATACTGAGCGTGGAGCAGAGAAATCCGCACTCCTTAGTTATTGTTCTTGGTGACTTTAACAAAGGAAACCTCACTCATGAACTTCCTAAATATAGACAGTTTATTAAATGCCCGACCAGAGAGGAGAACATTCTGGATCACTGTTACACCACAGTCAGGGATGCTTATCACGCCGTCCCCCGTGCTGCACTGGGCCAATCTGACCACGTCATGGTTCGCCTAATTCCTGCTTACAGGCAGAAACTAAAGCTCTGCAAACCTGTAGTGAGGACATCAAAGAAGTGGACCAGTGAGGCTGTGGAGGATCTTCAGGCGTGTTTGGACTCTACTGACTGGGACGTCTTCAGGGCTGCTACCAACAGTCTGGATGAGTTCACAGAGGCTGTGACATCATATATCACACAAATGCTGTGTTCCATCACGAACCAGGGTGTGTTACAATAATGACAAACCCTGGTTCACAGCCAAACTCAGAAGGCTAAGGTTGGACAAAGAAGATGCCTTCAGAAGTGGGGACAAATGCAGATTCAAAGATGCAAAATACATGTTTAGTAAGGCTGTGAAAGAGGCTAAACGACTGTACTCTGAGAAGCTGCAAAACCAGTTTTCAGCCAACGACACTGCTTCTGTCTGGAAAGGGCTTAGGCAGATAACAAATTACAAGCCTAAAGCCCCCCACTCCATGAACGACCGACAGTTAGCAAACGACCTGAACAACTTCTACTGTCGTTTCGACAGACAAAGGGACAGTCCTGCAACCACCCCCCACGACACCACCCAACAGATCACCTCCACCTCCTCCTCAGTGACAACTCTTTCCATATATGAGAGAGATGTTAACAAACTCTTCAAAAGACAGAACCCCCGGAAAGCTGCTGGACCAGACTCTGTCTCTCCATCCACCTTGAAGCACTGTGCTGATCAGCTGTCTCCAGTGTTCACAGACATTTTTAACACCTCACTGGCGAAATGTCACGTGCCAGCCTGCTTCAAATCCTCCACCATCCTCCCTGTTCCCAAGAAGCCAAGGACCACAGGACTTAATGACTTTAGACCCGTCGCTCTGACCTCTGTGGTTATGAAGTCCTTTGAGCGCCTTATGCTTTCACACCTAAAAGAAATCACCGACCCCCTCCTGAACCCCATACAGTTTGCCTACAGAGCCAACAGATCTGCAGACGACGCTGTCAACCTGGCCCTTCACCACATCCTCCACCACCTGGACTCTGCAGGAACCTACGCCAGGATCCTGTTTGTGGATTTCAGCTCAGCCTTCAACACAATCATCCCAGCTCTGCTTCAGGAGAAGCTCTCCCAGCTGAACGTGCCCGACTCCACCTGCAGGTGGATCACAGACTTCCTGTCTGACAGGAAGCAGCACGTGAAGCTGGGAAAACATGATTCTGACTCACAGCTCATCAGCACAGGTTCCCCCCAGGGCTGTGTTCTTTCTCCTCTGCTCTTCTCCCTGTACACCAACACCTGCACCTCCAGTCACCAGTCTGTCAAGCTCCTGAAGTTCGCGGACGACACCACTCTCATCGGACTTATCTCTGATGGTGACGAGTCCGCCTACAGGTGGGAGGCTGACCATCTGGCGACCTGGTGCAGGGAGAACAACCTGGAGCTCAACACTGTAAAAACAGTGGAGATGGTTGTGGACTTCAGGAAGAACTCAGCCCCAGCTACCCCCATCACCCTCTGTGACTCCACAATCGACACAGTGGAGTCTTTCCGCTTCCTGGGAACTACTATCTCCCAGGACCTAAAGTGGGAGCTGAACATCAACTCCCTCACCAAGAAAGCCCAGCAGAGGATGTACTTCCTACGCCAGCTGAAGAAACTCAACCTGCCAAGGACAATGATGGTGCAGTTCTACTCCTCCATCATTGAGTCCATCCTCACCTCCTCCATCACCATCTGGTACGCTGGTGCCACCGCTAAGGACAAGGGCAGACTGCAGCGTGTCATCCGGTCTGCAGAAAAGGTGATTGGCTGCAATCTTCCATCTCTCCAGGACCTGTACGCCTCCAGGACTCTGAGGCGTGCAGGGAAGATTGTGGCTGATCCCTCGCACCCCAGTCATAGACTATTTCAGTCACTTCCCTCTGGCAGGAGGCTGCGGTCCATCAGGACCAAAACCTCACGCCACAAGAACAGTTTTTTCCCATCTGCTACCGGCCTTATGAACAAGGCCAAGAGCCACCCGTGACACTGGACACGGCCTCTCTCCCCCGTTCAGGATTTACAAGCTTCTGCGTTACATTAACGCACAGTTTACTGAGTGTATATAGCTTCTGTATATATATCCATTTTATTTTATTTTTTGTCTGCACCATTAACACAAGTCAAATTCCTTGTAAGTGCAAACCTACTTGGCAATAAACTTGATTCTGATTCTGTAATCCAGTTTATATGCAGAAATATATAGTCAAATTATTCCAAGCATATAGGCAGATTCAAATTCACTTAAATACATTCCAATTTGATCCTAGTTTTTAATGTACTCAAGTTCTGTTTATGTCAGTTGGTAAAAAGTATCTATACCTATCTGGAACCCTGGCTAGTTGCATCAAGTCACTGGCATGCAGAAATCACTCCTCAGTCAACGAGCATGTGGGGATAGTGACAGTTGATTGCATAAAGTTGTTAACTTTGCATCAATCCCTCATACTGAGCATGCATGCTCAGCAAGACACAAGGGATGAAGTATGACATTGCCAAACCAAATCACCTATAGTAAATAAATATACACTCCTTTAGCAAAAAAGAAATGCCTTGTTTTTTAGGCGTCTATTTCAAATTTGGTAAATTACTTTTTTCCAACTTTCAGTACTTTTCGCCTTTTTCGTGTTTTATTAAAGTAAGTCGACAGGGAAACACCCCAGTCACTTAATGTAGAGTCAATGCGATGAACTGATGTGACATTTGTGTTTGGTATGCTGCAGTGTCCCAGCAGTGTAGAAAAATGAATGACAAAAAGAGAGCTTTCTGTTTATAGAGGTTTTCCATTGGATGTTCAGCCAATGTTAAGGCTGGTCTTAAAAATCAGTACTTTAAACTTAAAGGAGGATGTTGTTATGAGCATAAATATTCCTTTGGAGTTGAATCTATTTTTTCAGTCATATAGTATAGTGTGCATAAAGTAATAGCAGTTAGGATCATCTGGTTATGTTAATTTACCCTCTGCTATTTGATTTGACAATGTAACCAAAGTGAATGAGTGTTAAATTATTTTTGTTTTTATTTACCCTTTATTTTCATCAATAAGGATAGATACCTGTATTCCATTATGAGAGATTGCTTCATTTCAGAAGAGCTGTTTGTCCTGATGAAAACTGTATGCAGCCTCTTCGGCTTTGAAAAATCTTTTGATTAAGCCGTTTTTAAAGTATATGCAAAGCGCTATGTCAAGCAAAAAGTACAGTTAGGGCTACTGCACAAGTCCCAATATTGTATTATGATGATATGCACCCACACAAAAACACCCATGGACATGCATATTAAAAAGACTCAATCTCACAAACTGTATCATATTTCACTCTCTATCTTTCTGTTTTTTTTTTTCTCCTGGTGTCCATCTCCACAGCAGTCATTGGGTGAGAGGCAGGGAACACCCTGAACATGTTGCCAGTCCAAAAATCCAACATATTTTTTGTTGTGGTAGATGATACAATTAAATTAATTTTTAGATCATCTTGCTCATAATATTTTCGGCATTTCTAGCAAAATTCCAAGTAATAAGAAAATTCCAAATATGTCTGCATTTTAAATTTAGAGACACTGTGTCCAATAGCACTGTGTATACCTTATAGCCTAGAAATACAAAACCTCTACTACATTTGCATTAAATTATTGCTGTCTTTTTGTTTTGTTTAGTTTTTCTTTTTTCCAAAACTCTTCCCCATCACTAATAAATTAAGGCTGAGTTAAACACACAAAAGGAATATTGTCATGATTTTGTTGTGGATGAACCCGGACACAGCACGCACACACAGAGGAGTTCGTTAAGACAGTTTATTGCAGGTGGATGGTGGTGACATGAGAAACCAGAGTTTACCAGTCGGAGGTGAAGGATGCAAGACTGAAAACTGAGGGAACAAAGGGCCAGCGAACACAAAGAACCAAAGGACCAGAGAATACAGTGAACCTAAAGGTCAAGAACACGGAGGACCTAAGGCTAGAGAACACGAGGGACCTAAGGCTAGAGGACACGGGGAACCTAAGGCTAGAGAACACAGGAACCAAGGGGCTAGAGAACACTAGGGAACCAAGGGGCATCTTAACAAACCAGGGAACAAGAACAGAGGGCGTCTAAACATGCCGGGGAACCGAGAACAGAGGGCGTCTAAACACGCCGGGGAACCGAGAACAAAATTTCCTGATTTTTTTATTTACTATAACTTTAATATATAGATTAAGGAATTCCAAGATATCTATTGATGCTTCAGGTCAAATCTGAAATAAAAACATTATTTGAAACTAAAATGGAAGATAGAAAATTCTGGTCTCTCACTTATTTATTTGAATTTAATTGCTTTATTGTTCTTTGTGTTTCAGTACAACCCATCGAGAGAAAGACAAACATGGGTTGGCAGGTTAACTGAGGCCTTGCTGCCCTGAAGGTTCTGCCTTTTGGCAGAATATAGAACAGGAATACATTGGGATGGTTGAGGGTCTTTTATCAGTAGACAGTAGGATATTGCAGACAAAAACCCTCAGCACAAAAAGCAACATTCATGCACAGCACAGCATAAAGCATAATGTACACAGTGAAGGCAGTGAGTCATAAGGGAGGTGTATTTATCACTATGTTCATGTGGATATGTGCATCAGTGTAGGCTCATGATTACCCTGATGGTGTGTTTATCAGCAGTTCAGTAGGAGCTTTTTTGCAGGTCACGGCTGTCATGAATGGGTGCGGGCGTGGGTAGAGCGTCTTGTTTGTAAAACATCCAGGAGAGTTGAGATAAAGCCAGCCTCTTCCCTGGGGTCTTTTCCATTACACCGAGTTCACACCAGAGCCAGCATGCGATGCTGTGATCGCATCCAGCTTGCGGTTTATCTCACAAAGCATCTGAGTCTTTGGTGTGTAAACCTCGATTCAAACCATCATACATTCCCGGCACTCTCATAAATGCCAAAACTGCTGCCGAGATCTTGCAAAATTTCCGATATATCAGGTTATCAGCAGCTACAATAAGCAGAAATCCTGTTATCATGAATCCAATTATGTATGCATCTGCCACATCCTCAATGGACAACATAGAGAGACACACCAACTTCCACCAGGAATCCAGGGTGTATCCCACTGCATGTGTCACTTGAGGACAGCCTGGCTCCTGTGCGCCTGGTCTTCTCGTTGAGAAAATTGCGTTGAGCGATCAGCTGACCAGATCCATGGGTTCGAAATTTGGATGATTTGCAGAAAAAGGCTCTGAAAGAGTTAAGCGGCACACATACAAGAGAGCACAAAGCAGGAGAGGTTCGGGGGAGGACAGGAGCAGAGAAGCGTCCACCTTCGCTGAGAGCTGGAATAATCATTTGTCAATGTATTGAATACACACATCACAGTTAGTGATGATATGGTTAACTTTGCCCATTTTGGACAGTAAATTATTTTAATGTAGGCAGGTAAATGCCACTTAGTGACAGAGGTTTACAAAATTAGCTTTAATTACATTTGTTAGCTAACTGATTTTAACTGAACTGAAAACTAACTTAGAAGTCTGGTAATACCTCATAAGTAATGAAACACATAAAAAAAATCTGATCCTGGTTTTCCTTAGATTGCCATCCATTCTTTTTAAGAGAATGGAGCTGTGTTTGCTGATAGATTTGCCTATAGTTGAGGCAACAGTGCTTAGGTCTCCCAGTCAGAGGGGATAACTTGTTTTGATGTTGAAAACAAGAAGATATGTTTTATTTTGAGTTGAGGTAAATCTGTGTTTAAAACAGATCTTTATTAGAGACACTTCCTGTTTGTGATCATTACAGCTGACGATGGAGTTTGGAAGAACTCTATGATCTCCAATAGGGCCTTCCTCAAATGACGTCAAAATACTAAATTTATATGCATGCATCGCGGCCATCTTGTGGTCGTACAAGCAGAGTGGTAACACTTGAATAATTTACTTGTTTGAGTCAAATAGTGAACAGATGTGTCCTGAATATTGCCTCAACAGACAATAATATGGCAACAACAAAACATAGCTGCTGCGTTCATATCTGCTGGAGTGACTAGCGATATGATCATGATCATATGAAGGGAGTTTTTTTTCCATGGATTTTCCAAAACCCGGGAGGATTGCAAAGAAATGTCAGTGTTGCATACGAGCTTGAAACTGAGAGGAGTTTACTGTGGAATCTGAACAAAGATACCTAAATGTAGTCGCTATATTTTCCTGAAGCCAACACTTCACCTGTTGTCCAGACCTGAAACCAGCGACTGCAGTATCTGGGCAGGTAGGCTATGTTTATTTGACTTTTTCTCAGTGGTCTTAAAACATCATACAATCCATGAGGGCTGTTCATGTGAGCTTCAGCGTTGCATTTAGTTTGCTTATTATCAGCAACTTTGGGCTTGTTTTTCTGTAAGGTCTCTTGTAACATTTGTGAGTCGGCGGTTGCTGTTTCTTAGGTTCCTGAAGGTGCAGTCACTTTTTTGGGCTTTGTTTTTCCAACAGTCCCAGTGTCTCGAAATACCAGCTAAATACGTGCATTTGTGATGATTACAAAGCGTGTGGTGGTTTTGTTGGTGGTCTCCCGCTTCTTTTTATGGATCAAGTCGATTGTTTCTCTCACCGTGATCTTGTTTGTGTGTGTGCGTGTGTGTGTGCGTATGAAACGGGATTTGAGTGTCTGATTACAGCGGGATGATTGCCTGTTTCTAAGTCTATTTCTTCATTGAGCTCTATAATAAATTAAAACATACATGAGTTTCATCTGTTGTGAGAAAGGAGAGGGCAGCCTCTCCTACCTTTCTTTATACTGCTTTCTTTCCACTCAGTTTGAGCCCTCTACATTTCAACCAATGTTTCAGCTGTTCTATGCTGGGTTTCTCGATTGAAGCAGGTTCAAATGAAGCTCCTGGGACATCGTCATATTCCAAAATGATTAGTGTTGTGGTTGTTGCCAATGTAATTTGCCCCCTCCCTGCCCGATCAGCCGAGAAACCGGCTGTCTCGGGAAAAATGTGATGTCATGTGAGAACTGCCCCATTACTTCTTCATATATTTTAACCAAAGATAAAATCTGTAGAATATATCTTCACATAGCTACTTAATCATTTAAATGATACAGTGGCAGGATTTGTCCTGATGAACCCGAACACAACCACGCACACAGCGCTTCGTTTAGTGAGGTTTATTGAATAAGATGAGTAGTGGAAGGTGAAAACAGAGTCTGTATCCGGGAAGAGCAGGTGGAGGATGACGGCAGGACCTGGAGGACTGGAGAGAGCTGGGCTGAGAACCAGCAGCTCAGCTAAGAGAGAGTCCTTCGGACACAGGGGCTGCAGTAGGACCGGGAGCGCAGCTGAGAGAGAGTCCTAGGACGCAGGGGCTGCAGGGAGAGTTCTTGGAAGTGCAGGGCTGCAGTAGAGTCAGCAGTGCAGCAGAGAGAGTTCTTGGGGGTTCAGGGGCTGCAGTAGAGTCAGCAGTGCAGCAGAGAGAGAACCAGTAGCACAGCCGAGAGATCACCTGGAGTACAGGAACGCTGGAGCAGCAGGAGGATCAGCAACTGACTGGGGCAGGTGTAGGAAAACCCGGACAACCAGACGTGGGGAGATCTCTGGCTGAGGGCATCAGATGTTTGAAGATGGAACGACGGTGAGGAGCTGACTGACGAGGGTTTATATGGAGAGGCTGGCAGGTGGAATGAGTCCGTGCTGATTAGAAACTGACAGGTGTAGATGATTAGTGGAGGGAGACGGAGCAGGGCAGGAGGAGGAAGGTGCTAGAAAGGTTCAGGGTGCAGCAGGCAGAATTGCACCCTGACAGGCAGTGGCTTATTTTTAATAATTATGTTAATAGAAGCTGATAATACAAGCTGTGAACCGCTTTTTCTAAGTATTTCAATCATCTTATTCCAGAGTTATTTGTTCTCCATTGGTACCCTGAGCTCTAAGCCTTGCAGTCTCTGTTCTAATGTTGTCATCCTCCAGCCACCTTAGGATCTGTATATCTTTTTATCAGTTTATGACTAAATAAATGACTGAATGGAATCTTTATTTTTTAACATGTATTCATTACAGGTTAACAGAAAACTACAATCTGCAAATAGTTAAAAATGTATGTATTAATTTTTAACAAAACCAAAACATTAGTTGTTTAACAAATGCCAAACTGCACTAGATTGCATAGTGGCCAGATTAGGATTTTGTGTGTGTGTTCTAGCCCAATTTACTACAAGGCATTTTTATCAATCACTAACTATTCCTCAAGTTAGCAGCTATATGAAGAAATATATTTGTTCAGTAAAGGGGATCTATCTGTTTATATTAAATATTTTTGCACCCTAATTTGGTGCTGTTTAATGTAATCTGAATGTCCTTAATTTCTTATTTTGGAGTTTGTTTCTACATCTGTATAGTGATTGTGTTTAAGTACATAAAACATAGTAACAGAAATCTTCAGAAATTTAAATGCAACAAGGGATGGTAAAGCCTTAAGCACTGCAATAAATGGATTAACTGGAGATGGTGACCTCTTAAAGAGAAACTGTTGCTTTCTCTGAAACAGAAATGTCAGCTATATATTCCAGTCCTTTGGGTGTTTTTTCTGAGCTTGTTGGTTGGGTAGCCATTCATCGTGTACACTCTAATCCATAGGTGTCAAACTCTGCCCCGCGGGCCAAATATAATTACACTGCGGGCCAAATTTGGCCCGCGGGGCAATTTAAAATTAATATTAGAGCCGGCCCGCCGGTCTTATAAGGTGGCAACGCTGTGACGCCGCATTCACCGCTTAGACTACAAATCCCATAATGCTCTGTTGTTTTTTGGCGCGTCAATCAGGACAGAGGCAGACACGCCTCCTCCTCTGTGCCAGTAGCTTGCGCACTCCTTCGGTTGAAAGCCCTGGCGCACCCCGCATCCCAGGAGCCTCTCCCCCAAACCACACTGCGACCTCAAACTACAGCTTTCACTGTGTTACCCTACCAAGAAATGGCGAAAAGAAAGGCAGAAAATAGAACTTTTCTGGACAGGTGGGAGACAGAATATCTGTTTACATATGTAAACGACAGACCTGTTTGTCTTGTTTGTGGAGCCAATGTGTCAGTAACTGAGGAGTACAATATTAGACGACACTATGAAACGAAACACCAGGACAAATATAAGGACTTGGACCCCTCTCAAAGGAGCCAGAAAGTAAAGGAGATGAAAAGAGGTTTGGTTTCACAACAGAAAATGTTTACAAAAGCCACAACACAAAGTGAAGCTGCTGTAGAGGCAAGTTATATCGTGGCAGAAGAAATCGCCAAATCAGCCCGACCCTTTAATGAGGGAGAGTTTGTAAAAAAGTGCATGATGAAGGTTTGTGACCAAGTGTGCCCAGAGAAAAGGCAAGCTTTTGCAAATGTAAGCCTGAGCAGAAACACAATAGCCGAGCGCACATGTGAGCTTGCCACCAATCTACATGTCCAGTTGATGGAGAATTGATGATTTTGTTTCTTTTTCCCTTGCTGTGGATGAGAGCACTGACGCGTCTGATACTGCGCAGCTGTCAGTCTTCGTCCGCGGCGTGGACTCAAATCTGTGTGTTACAGAGGAGCTTTTGGGACTTAAATCCATGCATGGCACAACCACAGGGAAAGAAATCTTTGAGGAGGTTTGCAAATGTGTAACTGAAATAAACCTGCCGTGGGATAAACTTGTGGGATTAACCACTGATGGTGCGCCAGCGATGAGTGGTAAAAAGAATGGACTGGTGGGCAGGATTTGTGAAAAGATGCGAGAAGAGAACTGTGCAGGTGAACTTTCTGTTTATCACTGCATCTTACATCAGGAATCCCTGTGTGGTAAAGCGCTAAAGACGGAGGATGTTATGACCACAGTAACACAAGTTGTTAACTTCATAAGAGCCAAAGGTCTCAATCACCGCCAGTTTAAGTCTTTTCTGGAAGAGTGTGGTTCAGAATACACAGATGTGCCGTATCACACAGAGGTGAGATGGCTAAGCCGTGGAAAAGTGCTCAACAGATTTTTCGAACTGCGTGAAGAAATATATCAGTTTCTGGAAAGCAAAGGGAAGGACACAACAGAGCTCCGGGAGCAAAGGTTTCTGTGTGAGCTTGCCTTTCTGTGTGACATCTCAAGCCACCTCGATGCACTGAACCTGCAGCTGCAAGGGCGGGGACGCGTCATCACAGATATGTATGCGTCAGTGAGAGCTTTTAAAACTAAGATCTGCCTGTGGGAGAATCAGATGCTACAAGCAAACTTTGGCCATTTCCCCTGCTGCCAAACCATAAAAACGCAGATCTCTACCACCGTGTGCGCACAGTTTGCTGAAAAACTCAGTGTGCTCGGCGCTGAGTTTAGCCGGCGATTTGGCGACTTTGATGTCCAGAAACTTAGATTTGAACTGCTCAGTAATCCCTTCGCAGTTGATGTGGAAAAAGCACCAACCAACCTCCAAATGGAGCTGATTGAACTCCAGTGTGATGAAACGCTGAAGTCAAAGTTTGATGCTGTTGGGGCCGCACAGTTTCCACAGTTCATCCCTGACACGATGCTTCAGCTCCGCACCGAAGTTGCTCAATTGCTCTCCATGTTTGGTAGCACTTACCTATGTGAGCAACTTTTCTCCTCAATGAAGATGACGAAAACGTCTCACAGGAGACGTCTGACTGACGAACACCTTTGTTCGATAATGAAGGTTTCCTCAGCTCAAACCCTGAGCCCCGACATTGATGAACTGGCATCCAAAAAAGATGCCAAGTATCTGGCTTGGCCGCATCAAAGTAGATCAGTGTGTCGCAAAATGAGCAATAAATATGTTTTCTATGCACCTTCTTTTGTTTTGTTTTTTCCAATATATTTATTGATTTTTTTGCATTGCATAACAATTCAAAATAGAACATTAACACATAACACCCCCCCCCCATACACACACAGACCTAGGCTAAACCTGCAAATTCCAACTATGTACAACGTAGCTTAAGAAATATATACATTTGAAATCAAGTACTCAAATGTAAAAAGGATCCCGCTTAAAAATATAATGAAAAACAAATAAATAAAACATTTAAAAAATACAGAACTTAGGATAAATAAACCTTATAAACATTATATCTCAGACTCTATAATGCTCATATATGGTTCCCAGAGATTATAAAACTCTTTTTGTTTTCCCTTAGCAATATACGTTAGTCTTTCCAGTCCAAGGCACTTGGAGAGCTCCTTTACCCAATGTTTCATTGAAGGAGCCTCTACACTTCTCCAATTAAGTGCAATCACCCTCCTGGCTTGTAGAAGTCCAAAGTCCACCAATCTAGTCTTTCTGTGCATTTGTATAAAGTTCAATGGATAGATCCCAAGTACACATAGCTTAGCATTCAGTGATATGTTCAGATGAAAGGTCTCTGACAGAGAATTTATAACATCTTTCCAAAACTTCTGAATCAATGGACATTCCCACAAACAATGAAAAAGGGTTCCCTTGTTATCTTTACATTTACAACAAGTGTCTGGAATGTTGCCAGACATATGATGAAGTTTGACAGGGGTCATATATGTTCTCATTAACCATTTATATTGGAGGAGTTTAGACCTTGTATTTATTGTCTGTACTTGTGCCTTTAAACAAGCTGCCTTCCAATCCACTTCAGTTATGTCTTCTTGTATGTCATCTTTCCAGGCATTTAACCTGTCCACTGCAGATTCTTTAGAGCACCTTCTTTTGTTACTCCAAGGCCTAAATTGTTTATTCATAGTTTATTTAATGATTTATTCATAGTTGTTATGTTATTTTATTTTCAAATTTATTAGCCTGTGTACGAAGCTAATTTTGACATTTACCTCAAAAAGGAGGCATTCAATTTTTATTTAAATTTTATTTAATATGCCATTGATATATTTTATTATTATTTTTAGTAACTCAATTTTGCACACCTGCACTTTTAAGTTATATAAGCCTTGCTTGTTCAATATTTATTGTTAAATCAAAACTTGTTTGGGTCCATATTAAAAGATTAATTTGTTCAACCTTGGCCCAATTCAATTTAAATTTTGGCACACTGTGTATTTGAGTTTGACACCCCTGCTCTAATCCTTTACGTATGAAATTATCTGAACCCCTATGTATGGCTATGGAAGCCCACCTTGGTTCACTTCCTGCCTCAGAGTGTTGGTGGTTGCTTTACTCTCCATGTATGATAAGAAAAGAGCACAGGCTGTGACTGTGCTCTTTTCTTATCAGCAGCCTGAAGCTTGCATGCTCAATCGCCTGATTTGTCAAGGGTTACTCCAAAAGATTCTGATAGGCACTCCACAAATCACCCAGTTGATCTAAAATATCGACCGGCTACAAAAAGTCATTACACACAATAATGGCGGGCGGGACCTTGAAGATGTGACTTAATTAGGTTTCAAATGGTTTTAAAAATGCCTTCAAATCTGCTCTCCTAGAGACTAAAGTGCGCCTGGCTTTTTCTCAGTGATTACAGGTATAGAAAGGGAGGCACACAGGCACTGATAATGCCACTACCCTGTATATGTAAAGGGTATAACAGCGTCACAGAAAAATATAGATGCTTTTTAATTGCACTCCTACTGCTATTTAGCATTCTCGTCTACTTAAGACTGTATTCTAATTTTAAGCAGACTTAAGCAGATAGAAAGCATAGAGCTATGTAATAAAGTTCTACTGAAGCAGAAAATGTGTTTTCCTAACGCAAATCTGAATATGACTGAATGCTGTAGGCTTCATGTAGTCGCATGGATTTCCAGCATTGAAATAGATGGTGTAAAGACTGTTATTTTTTTATCCTTCGGTCATTGAGACCATTTTTTTTCACTCATCCTGTGTCTCGTTGCAGAAAACAAAGATTTCCACATATGATAAGATGTGGGAGTTTATGAGCAGTCGGAGGCACTCAGTGATGGTGAAGAATATTGAGGAAGGCATTCACCGTGTGCTCACCTCTGACTACGCGTTCCTCATGGAGTCTACAACCATCGAGTTTGTAACACAGCGCAACTGCAACCTTACACAAATTGGAGGCCTTATTGACTCCAAAGCCTATGGGGTTGGAACACCAATGGGTATGTATATCAAAGGTACATAGCATGTTATGAGGTAAAATATGAGCTGTGGCTTTTGAAAGGCAAATTATATGCTTACAAAATAACCACAGGAGACAGAATGTTATTGTACTTTAGGGATCTAAAATTAATAAATAACATTTAAATTTTATGGAGTAATAAAGCGCCTTGTCTCTGCCACGTTTTTATCGGTCTTAGATTATGGTGACCTTTTTTATAAGAATGCTAGTTCTTCATGTCTTCAAATGTTGGACTCTGTTTACCATGCTTCATTAAGGTTCATCACAAACTGTAGAGCCATGACACATCACTGTGACCTGTACTCTCAGGTGGGATGGCCTTCCCTCTCTACGAGGAGGGAGTGTCATTGGTACACTTTTATTTACAAGGCCCTTCTCGGATTACTGCCCTCTTACATTTGTACCTTACTTACACAGAAAAGCATGGCCTCTTATGCCCTGAGATCCAACGATCAGCTGTTGCTCACGGTTCCTTTTGCCCACACAGAGCTAGGGAAGAAAGCCTTTAGCTACGCAACTCCTTGTGCGTGGAATTTTTTACATAGAGACTGGAAGTTTACTGAGTTTTTATCTTTAAATGCTTTTAAGTTGAAAGTGAAAGAATTTGAAACGGCCTCAATTATCTGTAATTGTTTTCTTTGATATGTTTTTTTTTGTTTGTGTGTGCCTGTCATTTAATCTAATGTATACCTGTTCAATGTGTAACTTTGCTGCCTCTTGGCCAGGACTCCCTTGAAAAAGAGGTTTTTAATCTCAATGGGATTTTTTTCCTGGTTAAATAAAGGTTAAATAAAATAAAATAAAATAAATACTAGAGAATTGAATGCATGTGGCAGAGAAAAACTAGGACAAAGCTGCTCTCTTGTGCACTGTATGTTTTGTGCATTAAATCATCACAGCATTCAGCCAGTGCAGATGCAGCGTTAAGTGTTTGTGTTGTTGTTTTTATAAGTAAAGTGAAGGACCTGCATTTTACATCAGTTAGATCACTGCTTATAAAAATGCATAGACAATCTGAATATTTGTAATAAATATAAATATTCTTGAAGCAGTTTATAGTTCATCCCATGGGTTGCTTTAGTGCTGAACAGATTGAGATTTGTAATATATGTTATGCCAGAAACCTGTTTGATTATGATTATTCTTATTAATTATAATTTGCTATTATAATTTTAATAATAGGTCATTCAAACTCAAATGGTAACTATAACACATATAGTTCAAATGGTTGTGATCCCAGGGCTATAAGCTTGTAATGATTAATACCAATAATGCATTTATTAATTAGCTGTTATAAACTCATTTATGCTGGAACAGGGTGATCTGATCGGTTTCTGACCGATGAGATTTATCCAGCAAGCGTTGATAACTCAAATTATAACTGCAATTAGAGTTTAATCCTAACTCCTTTACCACAAACCAATGAAAATGTCTCTGTTGATTCCAGATGTTAACTCAAAAAGAGGTAATTCTGTATTCTGAAACACCATGCAACTCTGGATCAAAATAAACAAACAATTACTATTCCACACGTTATTATTTATTAAACCAAAACAATTCCCTGTTACAGTAATTATTCTAATTCAATAACCTAGGAAACGCTACTCACTACTAAAATAAACATGCAAAAGAAAATAAATGAAAATAAACAAGTCAAAAATAGATTAAAATGAGAGGTAGCAATTCTTAGTTCAACTCACAGTTGTTTAAACATCACATTCAAGACGTCGGCACTTGACGTAGCACCATTGAAAGACAAAGTAGCTTTGAGAAACTAGATGGACGCTTCAGTGTTTCACTACAAGCTCGCTAAACACTTAGTTACGCTGTACCTTCCCAAGTTGGCAACTATGACGACATACAACCTACGACCTTGCGTGATGCGTGAGGGGGAGGTGTTAGTGACGTATTTAGCGCACACGCTAGAGTGGGGTGGGCTTTGACCAGGGAGACGGTCTACTCCTGAATAATGGATTCAAAGAAAGTGCGCGAACTGAGAAATTTCAGACAAAGAGATCGAGATGAAGATAAGGAGAGAAAGGGGAAAATGGAGATCGGCTCTCGGCGGAGCCAAGGTGTAACCAACCAAACACAGCAGGATCACTTATTACATGCACAATATCAGAAATATCCAGCACAGTTAAACAACTCCGTCTCGGAGTAATTAAGTCTCAGAGTTTTTTTGGGTTTTTTTACGGCGGAGGACTTCCTGTTTGCGTTAAGGCGTATTGTGTCACTTCCTGTTGTTGCTGTGTGAATGACAGATTTTTGCTCCAGGCTCTCTCGCTTTTTATCTTTAAACCTCTTTGCTGTAACATCTGTTTCCAAACATAAGCACTTTTAAAACATTTTCTGTGGCTGCTCATCACGTTTGGGAACTCTTCGTGTTTCACACGGTTTGTTCTTTGGCGTGATAACAGGGCACTAGCCTAGCTTTAGCCTAGCGTTAGCCAAGCCTTAGCCTCATAATGGGTTCTCCGTCTCTGACTAAGTCTCCTATCTGCTGCTCTCTGTGTCAGATGTTCAGTTATTCCTCTGCCTCCTTTAGTGATAATGCTACATGTAATAAATGTAGTGTTTTTGTAGCTTTGGAGGCGAGGGTGTCAGAATTGGAGACCCGGCTCCGTGCTGTTGAAAAACCAGCTGATAGCCGCTCCTTTGCTAGCGCGGAGCCACAAAGAGTAACTTCATGTAGCGAACCAACAGCCGCACTCGAACAGCCGGTTAAGCAGGCCGGCTGGGTGACGGTTCGTAGGAAGCATAGTTCTAGATTTCAGCCCCCAGATCACCACCAACCCATCTGCGTTTCTAATAAATTTTCCCCTCTCAGCGACAGTCTCGCTGAGGAGCCGACCTTAATTATTGGCAGCTCCATAATAAGAAATGTGGCACTAAAGAAACCAGGGACCATAGTTAAATGCCTACCAGGGGCCAGAACGGGCGACATAGAATCCTACCTAAAACTACTGGCTAAGGATAAGCGTAAATAACGCAAAATTGTTATTCACGCTGGCGGTAATGACACCCGGTCACGCCGATCAGAGGTCACCAAAGTTGGTGTTGCTTCAGTGTGTGAGTTTGCTAAAACAATGTCGGACTCTGTAATTTTCTCTGGTCCCCTGCCTGATCTGACCAGTGATGACATGTTTAGCCGCATGTCGTCATTCAACCGCTGGTTGTCTAGGTGGTGTCCAGAAAACGACGTGGGCTACATTGATAACTGGCGAACTTTCTGGGGAAAACCTGGTCTGATCAGGAGAGACGGCATTCATCCCACTTTGGATGGTGCAGCTCTTCTTTCTAGGAATCTGGCCGGATTTATTAGTTCTCCTAAATGCTGACAACCCAGGGTCCAGACCAGGAAGCAGAGCCGTAGTTTAACACACCTCTCTGCAGCTTCTGTAGTGTTACCCACCCATTATCCTATTGAGACGGTGTCTTTCCCACGGCCAAAACTTAACAGATCAAAAACTGATCTAAAAGGAACAAATCATAAAAATCTAATAAAAATCCATACGGATCACTTTGAACCAAAAAATAAAAGAATTAAATGTGGTCTATAAAATATAAGGTCTCTCCCTCCAAAGACTTTGTTAGTTAATTAATTGATTTCTGATAATCAGATTGATTTGTTTTGTCTCACGGAAACCTGGCTACAAGACGACTACGTTAGTATAAATGAGTCAACTCCCTCCAGTTATTCAAATTTCCACATTCCCAGATCTGTGGGAAGAGGAGGAGGAGTGGCAACTATCTTCCAGTCTGGTTTATTAATTAGTCCCAGGCCAATTAATAATTACAGTTCTTTCGAACATTTAACCCTTAGTTTCCCTCATCCAAACTGCAAAGCAATAAAACCTCTTCTGTTTGAAACTGATCCAAAAACTGAGTGTAAGGGCCTGGTGGACGATACAAAACAACAGATTTCTTATCTGATTTGGTGTTATATACTGACAAGGTTATTATAGTGGGTGATTTTAACATACACCAGGTACACCTGGTTTGGCGTTCTGTTAACTGTGACATCATCCAGAGAAGACGGCTCACCCGCTATTACCATCTAATGTAGAACAGATTACTGGATCAATGTGTGTTCTGTGCTTTTTTGTCTCTCTTGTTGTGTCTCTGCTCTGTCTTCTGTAACCCCCAGTCGGTCGAGGCAGATGACCGTTCATACTGAGCCCGGTTCTGCCGGAGGTTTTCCTTCCCGTTAATGGGGAATTTTTATTCCCACTGTCGCTTCATGCTTGCTCAGTATGAGCAGAAAAGCCATGGACAATGCAGACGACTCTCCCTGTAGCTCTACGTTTCCCCAGGAGTGAATGCTGCTTGTTGGGACTTTGATGAAATCAACTGGTTTCCTTATATAGGAACATTTTTGACCAATCTGTATAATCTGACCCAATCTATATAATATGATTGAACTTGACTTTGTAAAGTGCCTTGAGATGTTTCATGAATTGGCGCTATATAAATATAATTGAATTGAGCATTAAACTAATTCCTAATAGGTTCTGCCCAGGCACAAAATATATCACCTTATGGGTGAAAAGAGAAATAAAAGGGGAAAGTCTCGTTTTACTTGTGTTGTCTCAGGGGGGATGTCCCAGCTCCGAATCCGTGGGCGTCCTGGAGCGCTTCGGCGAGCGCAGGTCCGTCAGACAGCACGGAAAAGGGGAACCCCGAAGTCTCTGGGCTCTTCAACGTTTTGTTTGGCCAAAACAAAAACGTAGTTCGACGATCACTGGGAGATGGGCGGCTCTCAGTCTCTGATCGAAGTGGATTCAAAGTACTTTTTAAAGTCGACCTCCTGCATCGGCAATGCAGGGATGAGTTTGCTTCGGAAGTTCTCGGTCCAGCGAGAAATCGAGCACGTGCCACATGGGGGGGGTCCCAACGGGATGAACAGCTGTGGGTGTCTTCCCAGTTGGCTTCATGCCAGTGAAGAAGAAAGATTTGAGCGTGCCAAGCGCTTATATCTCGTCTCATAGCAACGTTATCTCGTTGTTATGGCCGGTGGCCATTTTGACCGTATTGCATGATGGGAGTCGGTGGCCATTTTGACCATATTGCATCATGGGAAATGTGGTGTGTCACGTCATGAAACCCCATAACAGGGGTTGGACAATGAAACTGAAACACCTCTCATTTTAGTGTGGGAGGTTTCATGGCTAAATTGGACCAGCCTGGTGGCCAATCTTCATTAATTGCACATTGAACCAATAAGAGCAGAGTGTGAAGGTCCAATTAGCAGGGTAAGAGCACAGTTTTGCTCAAAATATTGCAATGCACACAACATTATGGGTGACATACCAGAGTTCAAAAGAGGACAAATTGTTGGTGCACGTCTTTCTGGCGCATCTGTGACCAAGACAGCAAGTCTTTGTGATGTATCAAGAGCCACGGTATCCAGGGTAATGTCAGCATACCACCAAGAAGGACGAACCACATCCAACAGGATTAACTATGGACGCAAGAGGAAGCTGTCTGAAAGGGATGTTCGGGTGCTAACCCGGATTGTATCCAAAAAACATAAAACCACGGCTCCCCAAATCACGGCAGAATTAAATGTGCACCTCAACTCTCCTGTTTCCACCAAAACTGTCCGTCGGGAGCTCCACAGGGTCAATATCCACGGCCGGGCTGCTATAGCCAAACCTTTGGTCACTCGTGCCAATGCCAAACGTCGGTTTCAATGGTGCAAGGAGCGCAAATCTTGGGCTGTGGACAATTTGAAACATGTATTGTTCTCTGATGAGTCCACCTTTACTGTTTTCCCCACATCCGGGAGAGTTACGGTGTGGAGAAGCCCCAAAGAAGCGTAACACCCAGACTGTTGCATGCCCAGAGTGAAGCATGGGGGTGGTTCAGTGATGGTTTGGGCTGCCATATCATGGCATTCCCTTGGCCCCATACTTGTGCTAGATGGGCGCGTCACTGCCAAGGACTACCGAACCATTATGGAGGACCATGTGCAACCAATGGTTCAAACATTGTATCCTGAAGGAGGTGCAGTGTATCAGGTTGACAATGCACCAATACACACAGCAAGACTGGTGAAAGATTGGTTTGATGAACATGAAAGTGAAGTTGAACATCTCCCATGGCCTGCACAGTCACCAAATCTAAATATTATTGAGCCACTTTGGGGTGTTTTGGAGGAGCGAGTCAGGAAACATTTTCCTCCACCAGCATCACGCCGTGACCTGGCCACTACCACTATCCTGCAAGAAGAATGGCTTAAAATCCCTCTGACCGCAAAAGGAGGCCCTACACCATACTAATAAATTATTGTGGTCTAAAACCAGGTGTTTCAGTTTCATTGTCCAACCCCTGTATATATATATATATATATATATATATATATATATATATATATATATATATATATATATATATATATATATATAAATATATATATATATATTCACATGTGTATATATATATGTGTGTGATAGGTTGAGAATAATACATTTTGCAAAAAAGACATTGAAATTATTGCTTCATTGTGAAATACACAGTGAAGACATCTTAATCCTGAAGTTCATACAATGTGCTACACATATTTATTTATTCAGAAATAAGAACATTGTGTAACTTTGGCTAGGTGGATTTCTATTTTAATTTTGCAAGGAAAATGCTAAGGCAGGGATCTTCAACCCTGGTCCTTGGCTCCTTTTACATTGCAAGCCTTTTGGATTCCAAGCCCTAGGCTTTGGATTCCTGGGGTAAACCCGGCTTTTAAAGGAGCTATAAGTAAGATATTTAATGTAAAATCAATCTAAATCACTCTCATTTGTCACCTGGGATTGAAGTGACATTTCCTATAAACAATCTGTTCTCTCCATCAACAATGTCTTAGCCACGTTTTCCTCCTTTCAAACCTAGAAGTACGGTCCGGAACTACTTTACTTCCTGGTTACCCAGCCCAATCCTTCCAGATTTCCCTGGGTTCCCAACTCAAAGCGCAACATTTAGTATGTTATTTTTGCAAAAGAGCAGCAGCCTGCTACCATGGAAGCCAGTAAGAGAAGCAGACCAGAAACAGAACACAACATCATAGATCTATCCCATGTAAGTAAAAATTCACAATTGCAACACACCCTTTAAAAACGGCATATTAGATTGTTGTGATTGGCAAGCTGTTGAACCGATTTGAATCACAAGGTGTCAGTATTACTTATAGCTCCTTTAAGTTTGATGCGTTTCCATTTGCTAGAGGCCATTTATGTAAAACAGCCCAATGACGTATGGGGAAGTTATGAGGAAACTACAGTACCACACCTGTCCAACAGGTGGCGACAAGAAGACAGCAAAGTTCAAACAGACAAAGGCAGATAAGCTGTATCCTAATCCTGCCACTCAACCAGACTCCGGAAGAGGAATGTACAACTGGTTTTGCACCACCAGCCATTGTATTCTACTCCTGTTGGTATAAATAAATAAAAATAAAGCACAGCTTCTTTCTGGCTGGGTAGGAACCGCAGTGATATGTGGTGTGTGACAGAGGTGGAGAGGGCAACTGAGACCGTGATCTGTCTGCTCCAAAGTTTACCTCATGGAGTTAGAATTTAGAGCTTTATGAGTATGGTTTTTCCTCAGCCATGGCGGGGATGTACATTACCGCGGACTTTTAATAGCCGCACAAGACTTTTTCTAGGTTATAGGATATAAAGGCGCTGAGCATATTGGGCTCCTCCTGCGCTAAAGAAAGACAGTGTGTGATTTGTTCCATACACACACACACATACACACACACACAGCGGTTCAGTCAATAGCCGGGGCACTATTTAGAGACAAAACTTTCAGTGCGTGTAAAATGAGAGAAAGCCTCGCTAAGTCTGTGGATCTGAATTAAATACAGCTTCGCCCATCTGCGTCTAGAAAGCTGGAGCGTAATTACGGAACTGTGGCTAAAAAGTTTAGATTTAACTTAAAAGGCCAAAATCATCAGACAAAGATTTTCACATGTGATTTCTGTTACTAGCAGATTTCCCCCCTAATTTACTAAATGCTTTGTATTCACTTTTCAGCTATGACAGACCAGTCTGTGGGAAATCGCAGAATATCTGGCTGACTAAACACTGCAGCAATGTGGTTTTCTACTGCAGCCTCCCCAGATAGACCAGCCTGTCAACGCTCCCAAAAATTTAAAATAGAGAATCAGTCTCCGCTAGGTGCGGAGCCCATCCCCCCACGTCCTGCCCTCCTCCGCTGCGCTGGCAGGCGCCTTGGCCCTCTGGCGGATTGGTGGGCCTCGGGTTTGGGGCGGGTTCCCGGGTGTGCGCCGGCCCACTCCTGGCGGCTGCTTCGCGGGGCCTGCCCCCCCGGGGGGCGGCCTCTGGCCCTCAGGGCCCATGGCCGGGACCACTTCAGCGGGGCTGGCTGCCGGCGGAGCCCATGGGCTCGTCCCCGCGGCTCTTGGGGGCGTCGGCATTGCGGTGGCTGGGGGATTTCCTCGGGGTCGTCTCTCCTCTTTCCTGGGGGGGGGGGGGGGGGTTGCAGATATCCTGTGTCTGCCCCTCCTGGGCGCCCTGCTTTAGGGGCCCCTTTGGGAGTCCGGGGTTATGGGTCCCCTGACTCCTGCCTCTGTGCTCGGGGAAGGCGGGCCTTTGGTTCTCCACAACCACTATCGAGCTATTTCCTTCTGGATAATTTTCACCTAAACTAGTGCACTCTCACAAACTCCCACAGGTGCAGGGTTCCAGGTATTAAGTGTTCACTTATATACAGAAAGCCTGCAATTTATTTATTTATTTATGTTCTTTCACTTTCTTTTTTCAGGTTTCACTTTACAATAATAATATTGTATAGGGTTAAATAATAATACATATGATTTAGCAATGGCATCTAGGTGTTATTCGATTGTATCTGTTGCTTTATGTCTGTTGGTTGTGCTGTTCTTTTTGCATCTCTCTTTCCAGGTGATGGTGCAGACGGAGAACGTTTTATCACTCTCTCCCTTTTATCTCTTCTTTCTTTCACCTCTTCTCTTTCTTTTTTTTTCTCTTCTTGTTCTTCCTTTCCATTGTAGTGTCCATATAATTTGAAATTCTCCCTGCAGGAATCACAATAAAGCTATTTACATGCATAAATCAAGCGGAGCACTATGGCGAAAGCTGTTCGCTCCACTTGTAAAAGCAAAATCTGTCGAGCTCTATCTGGCATTGAGACATCAATTCCTATTGCCACATTGCTAGACAGGACACTGGGAAAGAAGAAAAAAAAATAGAGAATCAAAATTTGCTCGTAACCTTGATGAACTAACTGCATAGATCAAGTTGTGAGGTGTATTTTCTCGCCTAGAAACATCTTAAAACTACTTTCTCTGATAAATTAAGGGTTTAAAATTGATAGGTCTGTAAACTCGTCATCTCCTTACCGCTCCTTAGTCCCCCTTGTGTCAGACTGTTTAGCCTTGCTGCACACAACCCCACCCCTTAAGAAAAGGTCCAAAGCCCCAAACCCGTGCTCTAAAGGAATCTGTTGTATTTTGATTCTGAATTTATAGTAGAAGTGAGATTTCAGAGGCGTAGGATTATTCGGCTTTTGTGATATACTCGCAAGTTGTCCATGAGTTATTCTGCCCCTATCTGAAATAGGGTGCTAGCTTGCAGTGGTAAACTATTAAATAGTAGTATTCTACATGTCTTCTACATCAGTTATTAATATTTAAGGCTTTTAACCCTTGCAATAAGTCTCTTTTAGAGACTGTAGTCCAAACTCACTCATGTTTTTTTTAATCCTTGCTGTGGAGGATATATGATATCCAGTAGCAGCTTCAGATGAATAAGGGAAATGTCCTTGGGAAGTGTGCATGTTGGTGAGGTAATTTGTTACTGTTTGTGTATCCTCTGTTGGTCACCCACAAAAGGTAATTTTAGTGACTGTTTAGCTGTGTGTGAAAACACTGGAGGTAAGCAATATTTGCTATAGGTGATAGCTTTTTTGCAGTGTGTGTCTCTGCACAAGAATGTATGCATGTATTCTCTTGCTTTACACAGATTACTATTCTATGAAAGCCTCTGAACTATTGTACTATTTCTTCCACTATTTATTGTAGGTATATGTATTCATAGTACTTATATTACATCTGTGTTTCACTAAAACAAAAAAGACAGAATGGGAAAAGAAATGGTCAACTGAAAAGTAGGCTCTCATTTGTGGCAGCTTGTGCTCAGACGTGGTTATAGGAAGGAGTTATGTTAGCATCACCGCTCCCTTGTGAATCATTCTTCAATAGTCAGAACATGGTATTTGAATAACTGTTCCTACCCTTTTAGTAATATTTGCCATATGTGGACCTCCATGCCAAACAGCAACCTTGTCAGCAAATATCACAGTGATCCAAACAGAGAGCAGACATAAGCAGGTGTTAGCACCTGGACACTGTTAGAGCCACAACAGTCAACAAGCTGGCAGCTCCTGGAGCTTTGGAATGGATGCTTAGTTCACCTCTAAGTCAGCTCATTCTCGTGATGTGTTCACATCATGAAGCTTCTACTGGCAAGACAATACTTAGATATATAAAGTAGTTTCATAAACCATCAATGGACTCTTTGAGAAAGATTTGAGAAAGCAAAAAAAATTTTGCACAATAAAAAGCCACACAGGCTGTTATTGTTAAATCACACTAAACTTTTTCCATCTTAGTTCAGATAGGATTACCCCAAAGGTCATTGGACAAGAGGTACAATACACCCTGGGCAGGACAAACCACCATGCACACGCACATTCTCACTCATACTTAAGCACAATCTAGATGAACCAATTAACCATCATGCTTTTGGACTGTGGGAAGAAGCCAGAGTACCCATCCACATGGGGACAAGATAAGATGTACAGGGTTTCCACGGGGCATTAAAAATCATTAAAAGTCATTAAATGTGATTATCTGTGGCATTAAAAATGCCTTATTTTTTTCTAAACAATGTTGGGAAAAGGAGCTCGAGGCGGAAAAGGGGCTAGAGAATGGGAAAATGCAAATTTCAACAAAAGTGGATGGAAAACGAGGAATTTGGGACATGGCTGCAGCCTGTCGACAGTAAAGATGACGAAGGATTTTGAGTGTTTGTAAAAAAAAAATTAAGCTTTGCACAATGGCTGTCAATGCTTTACTTTTAGCTCTCCGCCTCTCTGCCTGCTCGGACACTTTTTCTCTGCTCCCTGCTTGCTTGCATTTTCCTGCCTTTTACTTTTTATCTCCTTCTTATCTCTTAGCCAAAACTTCAGAAAGTTGGATTTAGTTATTTTATTTATTTTCTTTTATTTATTTTCGATTTTGATTTTCAAAAGATGCCTACCTTCACCACAGAGGACTTTGACAAGCTTCTACAGAAGATAGCTGTTATGGAACTGAAAATCTTCCGACTTGAAGTGAATTATGATGTAAATGCCATGTATGGAAATGAAACAACCCTGCATGTGATTCCGAACGGTGACCACCAGCCCAGCAACTCATTGAACAAACAGTTCCCTGAGGAAAATGAGAATCCCTGGGCCACTCTGGGTGCAAGACCAAAGGATCAAGGAAACCCCCACCTAGACAAAGGAAACTGGCTGATACTACAGAGAAGTGTCCCAAGACAAGTGAAATAACGGGCCGTTCTCACAACAAATGATAGGAGTAAACCTGCTGGAAATATTGGAATTCCGTTACTAAACAGATTCGCTCCACTCCAAGATGTGACCCAGGAGGATCATGACAACAATCAAAGGTATGTCAGCAATCCTCGCTCCAGGCTACCAGAGAAAAAACATGCCACAGGGCCAAGTACCCTGATATTATGCAATGGATATGTAAGTGGGATTAAACATTTCTGTAACAAGAAAAACACAGAGGTGTTGATTTATAACCCTTTGAACTGTGGCCTGGTGTCTAATGTATCAGACATCCTTCCAAAGATCTTGAAAGAACACTCGACCCTGGAAAAACTCATCGTACAAGCTGAAGCCTTGGGCGACGCCACCCGGGAAAAATCAGAAGTATTGAAAGAGGATTACATTCGTCTGCTGAATTTAGTTTATGGCCTTAATGTCAAGGTATTTCTCAGTGGCCCTCACGTGCCCATTAAGTGTGGAGATGAGACTTTTTCATCAGAATTCTGATGCTAAACAAATGGCTGAAAAAAACATGCAAACAAACAACTGTAACCTTCATAGACAACTTTAACATCTTTTGGGAGGGGAGACATCTGTTCAACAGAGATGGTTTCTCTCTAAATAGGTCAGGTGCAAAACGGCTGATTTCAAACATTTTCTATTCTGTGAACCATGCACCATCAGCATTGTTCCAAAACAAAGCTCAGCCAGTGCCAAAACAGACGATAAGCCCAGTACAGCCCGAACAAGCCAAGATAAAGATAGCCAGAAAGATAACACAGAAAGAGGCTACGTCAGAACTACAGGAGGATTCGTCCCAGATCTCAGCAGGACAGAGAGAGGACCCCCTTTTATCTTCCAAAAAGAACCAAAAACCTCCATTGCCACGAACACCGGTCCATACTGCCCCCACCTCCCCTTCTTCTCCACAAAGCCCAGATGTTCCTTTTCTGGAATTTTATCACAACATGAACAAAGTATTTAAGATTAGCCTACAGTTGACATCCTCTCCACATAGCCATTCTGACAACCGCAGCTCTGTGACTAAATCAGCATCTTCTAAAAGCCTCAGAGCCCCAAAGCCTCCCCCTCAACGTATCACGTAATATTCCTGTGTTCAGGACCTTCACATAACTTCTCTGTGATACACACAGGGCCCTGGCAGCACGTTTATCAGACATGACAGTTTCCAGCATCAGCTTGGGCCTTTTGTCGGAGATTATGGAATATCTGTGATGATACGTGGCAGAAATAAGAAAACCAGAAGGATAACAAACAGGAACAAAAACATAAAAGTCATAAACTGTCAGATGCAACCTGTCACAGAGACATTAACCACCAAGTCATATAAACTGGGTTTACTAAACATTAGATCTCTGTCAGGAAAATCCCTTTTAATTAATGACTTCATTATTGACAATAATCTTGATGTAATGTTTTTAACAGAAACATGGTTACATGAATCTAATGAAGCAGACATACTGTTGGAGTCAACTCCTCCCAACTACAATTTTCTTTGTGAGAGCAGACAGCAAAGGAAAGGTGGAGGAGTGGCAACATTGTTTAATGATTCACTAAAGTGTAAAAAGGTGTTTTTGGGAAAATTCGACTCTTTTGAACATTTGGCTCTCCAGGTAAAGAGCCCGGTACGAACTATGTTTCTGAATGTTTACAGGCCTCCTAAGTCCACATCAAACTTTTTTAAGTATTTCAGTGACCTCCTGTCTGTGATATGTGTTGATTATGACTGTTTAATTATAGTGGGAGACTTCAACTTTCACGTTGACAACCCTGAAGACAGAAGTGCAAAAGAACTGTGTGACACACTTAGAAACTTTGATTTAACTCAACATGTTAAACAGCCAACACACAAACAGGGACATATTTTAGACTTGATCATCACTAAAGGTCTAAAGATTTCTAAAGTCGATGTAACTGATGTTGCCCTATCTGATCATTTTTCTGTTACCTTTGAAAGCATAATTTCCAGTGACTCATTTAGCCAAAGGGACATCGTAAGAAAACGCACCTTTAAGAATACAGGAAAAGAAAACCGAAAATGTAGACATCAATAAACAGCTTGACTAAAAAAGTTGAACTTATGCTGTTTCAGTAGAACAGTTTAACTAGAACAGTCAAAAACAGTCCTAAACAAATGTGTTTTTAATCTTGATTAAAAAGAACTCAGGTTTTCCGCACTTTTACAGTTTTCTGGAAGTTTGTTCCAGATAAGTGGAGCGTAGGAACTAAATGCTGCTTCTCCTTGTTTAGTTCTGGCTGTAGGTACGCAGAGAAGGCTGGAGCCAGAAGACCTTAGTGCTCTGGATGGTTGATACACTGATAACAAGTCTGTGATGTATTTAGATGCGTTCAGCAGCGTTCTGGATCAGCTGCAGCTGTCTGATCCACTTTTTAGGCAGACCTGTGAAAACACCGTTGCAGTAATCGATTCTACTAAAGATAAGCGCATGGATTAGTTTTTCCAGATCCTGCTGAGACATCAGTCCTTTAATCCTGGAAATGTTCTTCAGGTGATAGAAAGCCGATCTTGTAATTGTCTTTAGACAATATATATATATAAAGTGTATATATATATATATATATATATATATATATGCCTACATACACATGTACTGACATATATTCACTTGGTGATAGCAGCAGAAGTTCTTCCGGATCATTGCCCAGGTTATAGCACAGTGTATTAAATAGATTATTGCACATTATTTATTGCCCAAAGTTATAACAGTTGTGGTTATATAGAACAGATTGCTGGATCAATGTGTGCTTCTGTGCTTTTTTGTCTCTCTTGTTGTGTCTCTGCTCTGTCTTCTGTAACCCCCAGTCGGTCGAGGCAGATGACCGTTCATACTGAGCCCGGTTCTGCTGGAGGTTTTTCTTTCCTGTTAATGGGGAGTTTTTTTTCCCCTGTTGCTTCATGCTTGTTCAGTATGAGGGATTGTTGCAAAGCCATGGACAATGCAGACGACTCTCCCTGTGGCTCTACGCTTTTTCAGGAGGAAATGCTGCTTGTCAAGACCTTTATGCAATCAACTGGTTCCCTCGGCTAAAATGTTTATCCATTTTAGCCGCGCAATCCTCCATAATTAAAGTCCGACAGTCCACAGATCGCAACAGTTTGTTGATTCAAAATTAATTGTTCATCCACTTCAGCAACCAATGCATTGGAATTACGCCCTTATGTGGGCACACTATATTTAGATGGCCATCATATCGGTGGTAGCGCTACACATACCTAATCCAGACGAATGATTGTTCAAATCCAGCGCCGAGCTGATCAACGGCGTCCTCACCGATGTCTATCCTGTCCGACGTCACCTCAGGTGAGCTGAGTTCGATCAGCTGATGCTCCACTCCAAACACGTAACCTCCAGCCCAGTCTTATCTTGCGCAATCACCACCATCAACCATGCAGAAACACGTATCTTTACTTATGCACAGTTCGTGAAGATGCACAAACAGTTTTTGACTGGTTTTGTAGCGGCCAAGCCAATACTTTAAGCCACTGAGGTGCTGCATCGGGGTAATATAGTTGACGCGCTTATTGTTACCTTTTTGGGATGAATTAGAGTCCGAGTCGTCAGGGCATGTTGAACGCTTCGTCCATTTATTTTCCTCTTTGCATATCAAATGTCCATCATACATGAACACATCTCCAGACAACATATAAAGCAGACAAAAACTGTTTTCCCCTTCCGGGTGGAAAACCTACCTATCAAAGAAAAGTTCCCCCCTTAAATAGACATGAACGCTAATTACCCAATCAATGCATTTGCGCTCCTACATATAGGATTAAAGATTAAAATCTTATTTCTTTTAAAGGCCAGCTAAAGATATTTTAAAGCTGCTTCCACTTTTGGACGAATGTGTATGAATGGTTTGGTAAAATATGTACCGTGACTTACAGATGACGCCCAAACATTTGGGTTTGCTGCCATCTAGTGTTGGAAATAATAAATGTTTTTTCCTTCAAAACACAATTCATGTTATAAATAATTGTCAAAATAATATGGTTGGACGTAGCAAAAATGTTTTTGATAACTTTTGATCCTCTATGTGTGAGGAATTATTTGGAGTAACTTTGAATGCCATAACTGTAACGGTTTAGGAGTAGTTTATTCAAATGTAACGCCCAAAAATATGAAGAAATTACATCTTTGATGAGAAATGAATGATTTCCTGTAGGAGGTAGCCCATTGCTTCAAGAGGCTTTTTTGTAGGGCCTATGAAGTTACATGCACTTACCGAGTTTCATAATTCTCAGACAAAGCATGGCTTGGGGCTTACTGATTTAATGCGTTTTTAATGGTTTTCCACAAACCTGATTTTTGCAATGCGACAGCTCAGGCAAATATGCATATTTCATAAAACCTTTGATAACTTTTAACCATCAAGGTCTCATCTCCACGCTGAAAAAATTTGAAAGTGATAGCTTAAAATGCCTAGGACTAGTTTGTTAAAGTTCGAGGCAAAAACCGTCAATATTTTACCCTTTGACCCAAAATGGCAGGCTTCCTGTGGGTTTTAGAGCATACCTTCACTTTTTTTCATAACTTTAAAAAAGCTACCTAGGTAAAAAATTTCAGCTTTCTACGTGTTACGGTTTGGCCCAACTCACTCTAGTTGGCGCTGTTGAGCGGGTTTGCCACGCCCACTTTCAATTACAGTAAAATCCTGCGATTTCTCACGGGGGACAATTTTGGGTAAAGTTTGGTGAGTTTTCATGCATGTTTAGGCCTCCAAAAAGCCGTTTCAAAAGTCCCAAGAATAAATAATAATAATAATAATAATAATTAAAGCCGCAAGCGGCGTTGATCGGCCCTCGCAGCCAAGCACCGCTCCTGCCTATTGGCCACCGCGGGGGCTCGCGCACCGCCGGCCGCCAGCCACCGCAGAAGCTGTCACGCATTTTCCCCACCCGTCCACCGGGCGATTCACACGAACCCGTTCGGCAGCGCTCCCCCACGACACACAAAAAATGTGGTGCAGATCGGTCGATGCAGCGAGGAGATACAGCCGTTGAATAATGATAATGCATTTGGCCACCGGGCCGGACCGCTGGGGTTGTAAAGAGATGACATGTTGGAACTATATAAATAAAATTCAATTGAATTAATTTGTCTTTATATAAAACACACGAGTTGCCTCTTGACATGACATGCACTATATATATATATATATATATATATATATATATATATATATATATATATATATATATATATATACACACACATTTGACCTAATAAAATACATTATTCATGTTTTTATTAGGTCAAATGCAATAATTCAATTCAATTTTATTTATATAGCGCCGATTCATGAAACATGTCATCTCAAGGCACTTTACAAAGTTAAGTTCAATCATATTATACATATTGGGTCAGATTATACAGATTGGTCAAAAATGTTCCTATATATGGAAACCAGTTGATTGCATCAAAGTCCCGACAAGCAGCATTCACTCCTGGAGAAGCGTAGAGCCACAGGGAGAGTCGTCTGCATTGTACATGGCTTTGCTGCAATCCCTCATACTGAGCAAGCATGAAGCGACAGTGGGAAGAAAAACTCCCCATTAACAGGAAGGAAAACCTCCGGCAGAACCGGGCTCAGTATGAACGGTCATCTGCCTAGACCGACTGGGGGTTACAGAAGACAGAGCAGAGACACAACAAGACAGACAAAAAAAGCACAGAAGCACACATTGATCCAGTAATCTGTTCTACATTAGATGGTAATAGCGGGTGAGCCGTCTTCTTTGGATGATGTCACAGTTAACAGAACGCCAGACCAGGTGTACCTACTATGAAGATAAAAGAGAGAGAACAGAAAGTTAAAGCAGAAATGACAACACGTAATGCATAATTGAAGAACAGTAGAACTCTATAGAGTGAGAAAATTAGATCCTGACGTCCTCCAGTAGCCTAAGCCTATAGCAGTAAAACTATAAAGGTAGCTCAGAGTAACATGAGCCACTCTAGTTATAAGCTTTGTCAAAAAGGAAGGTTTTAACAGGGTTTCCCGCAGCGCTATCTTGGCGAGGCGGCCGCCTCGCCAAACTCACGCTACCGCCTCGCCAACATTCCCAAAAAAAAAAAAAAAAAGTGACGTTAACACGCGGTTTGTTGTTGTTGCTTTCGTGCGTGCGTGAATGGCAGGGAAAAAACACATGGATACCCCCCGCTCCGCGAGTCGGTCCGCGGACAACGTGTCGTCGTCTCCCCCCTCCCCCCCGCTCCGCGAGTCGGTCCGCGGACAACGTGTCTTCGTCTCCCTTCGTCTGAATAATGTATTTTATTAGTCAATCCGCCTCGCATAACCAAATTCCTGCGGGAAACACTGGTTTTAAGATTAGTCTTAAAAGTAGACAGGGGTTCTGCTTCACGGACCAATACTGGGAGTTGGTTCCACAGCCTGATAGCTAAAGGATCTGCCTCCCATTCTACTTTTAGAGACTCTAGGAACCACCAGCAGATCTGCAGTCTGAAAGCGACGTGCTATGTTAGGAACATACGGGGTAATCAGAGCTCTGATATATGATGGAGCTTGATTATTAAGGGCTTTATACGTTAGAAGAATAATTTTAAATTCTATTCTTGATTTTACAGGAAGCCAATGAAGGGAAGCTAAAATTGGAGAAATATGATCCGGCTTGTTGATTTTCATCAGAACTCTTGCTGCAGCATTTTGGATCAGCTGAAGGCTTTGAACTGCATTTTGTGGACTTCCTGATAGTAACGAATTACAATAGTCCAGCCTTGGAGTAACAAATGCATGGACTAGTTTTTCAGCATCACTCCTGGACAGAATGTTTCTAATTTTGGCGATATTCCGGAGGTGAAAAAAGGAAACTCTGGAAACCTGTTTAATATGGGATTTAAATGACATGTCTTGGTCAAAAATAACACCAAGGTTTTTTACTTTATTACCAGAGGCCAAGTTAATGCCATCCAGATTAAGTGATAGGTTAAGAAGTTTATTTTTTGAGGACTCTGGCCCAAAGATTACAACTTCGGTCTTGTCAGAATTTAGATGCAGGAAATTTAAAGTCATCCAGCTTTTGATGTCATCAAGACATGACTGCAGTCGAAGTAATTGATTGGATTCATCAGGATTTATGGATAAATATAGCTGAGTGTCATCAGCATAACAGTGGAAATTAATCCCATGCTGTCTGATAATTTTGCCGATCGGAAGCATATATATAGTAAAGAGAATTGGTCCAAGGACTCAACCCTGTGGTACTCCACAGGTGACCCTAGAGTTTGAGGAAGATTTATTATTAACATGAACAAACTGGAATCTGTCCGACAGATAAGATTTAAACTAGCCTAATGCTTTCCCCTTAATCCCTACAGTATGTTCAAGTCTTTGTAGGAGAATATTTTGATCAAATGTATCAAATGCAGCACTGAGATCTAACAGGACAAGTACAGACACAAGTCCATTATCTGAGGCCATGAGAATATCATTAGTGACCTTCACCAGAGCTGTTTCAGTCCTATGATGAGCTCTGAAGCCTGACTGAAACTCCTCAAGTAGGTCATTGCTTTGTAAATGTTCACAAAGTTGATTAGCAACTACTTTCTGAAGAATTTTAGATAAGAAAAGATTAGATATAGGTCTGTAGTTTACTAGCTCATCTTGATCAAGAGAAGGTTTCTTAAGTAAAGGTTTAATAACAGCTACTTTAAAAACCTGTGGTACATATCCATTTACTAAGGATAGATTAATCATGTCTAAAATAGGACCACTGATCAAAGGGAATACCTCCTTAAACAACTTGGTTGGGATTGGGTCTAACATACAGGTAGAAGGTTTAGATGAAGCTAAGATTTTAGAAAGCTCAGAAGGCTCTACTGCTTCTAAACAGTTCAAACACTGTGCAGGTTCTAAAGATTCCTCCAATGCTGCCTTACTTATAATAGATAATAGATATAATAAATTGTATTTTACGTATCAGATACATAATACACACACACACACACACACACACATACGATATTATACGTAATATAATTACCATTATAACAATTTAAGAAACTAGTTATATATCAAAAAAGAACATGGAACAGAAAAAAACATGGTCCATCATGTGGGAAAGAGGGACCTGTTGGACCTTTCTATTGCATCCCCTGTCCCTTGATCCGATCAGCCATTTCGACACTGCCCTCTCCAAATCCTTCCTGGTGATCTGTCTGGTTAATGTGTTGTTCTTTAAAGCTCCTGTGGGAAACATATCTTATGGTCACTTCATATGTACCAACACAACTCTCAACTACAATTGTAAAGTCAACTATGTTAAGGTGAAATTTACCAACAAATGATCAGTTTTATATCAATTACCCAAGATTTAAATTGTAATTTTGGGTGAAGTATCCCTTTACATAATTGACTTTACAAACCTGCAAACGTCAGAATGAACTGGGAAAAAGCTAAGAAAAAAAGATCAAAATTCAAAGCTGACTGGCCAAGGCTGTCACATTTTTTTATTTCTTTCTAAAATCTGGCTTTATTAAATTGCCCATAAAAAAATTACAAACCAAGGAAAAAATACAAAATGTAATATTTTTGATGAGAACAGCTGTTGACTGGAAGATCTGTGCAAGAAAATCTTGAAAACATTTCTTATATGATAACATTTCTGGAGCACCTGTTTTGAGGGGACATTTATGTCCTTAAGGTGAGGGTATTATTGACCTTAGAAAATCAAATTCATAACATACATAAATTTCCCTCGACAGACACAAATATCTTAAAGTTACTATATTACAGTTATTATCCATTATGCACTTACCAAATATGACTTCAAACAGATTTAAAGTCCTGAATTCCTACTTTCCATTCCAGCCCACAAAGTTGTACTGCCTTGTACAATCACCATGGCCATAGTCCATGATGAAGAACATCATACGTCTCGTGGCCTCATCCACAGTCCTCCCACCAATGTCTGACACTGCTGTGACCTAAGGGGGAACAAAAACAGTTCAAAGCTAATTCATTTTTATAGCTCACAGGAGTAAACACGATGCACAGACAAACTCTGGGTCTAGATTATTTTCATTGTTGATTAATCTATTGATTATTTTAACAATTAATTGATTGGTTGCTATAATAATAAAATGTTACAAAATTTTGAAAAATGTCAATGTTTCCCAAATCTCTTGTTCTGTCAACAAAACATGGAGATACTCAGTTTATTGCCATAAATGAGCAAAGAAAACAGAAATATTCACATTTATGAAGCTGAAATCAGAGACGTAGGACTCTTTTGTTGGGTGTTCACGTCAATAATAAGATGGACTGGACTCATAACACCGACGCTCTGCATAAGAAGGGCCAGAGCCGCCTCCATCTCCTGAGGAGGCTGAGTTCCTTTGGAGTGAGCAGGCCCCTGCTTAAGACTTTTTATGACTCTGTGGTGGCCTCAGCCCTTCTCTACGCTGTCGTCTGCTGGGCTCCAGGCAGCGCAGAACAGGACAGAATGAGGCTGAATAAACTGGTGAGGAAGGCCACTTCTGTCCTGGGCTGCACTCTGGACTCAGTGGAGGAAGTAGCTGAGAGGAGGGTGTTTTCCAAGTTCACATCCATCATGGACAACACCTTCCACCCCCTGTGCAGATTATATAGCAATCATTCTGATTGCTATATAATCTGCAATCAGATTATACAGTGCTGCACTGTAACTGTAAGCAATGTGCAATAATCTATCTAATTCACTGTGCGATAACCAGTGCAATAATCCTGAAAGAAGTGACTTCTGCTGCTATCAGTAACTGTAACCACAACTGTTATAACTTTGGGCAATAACTACTGTGCAATAATCTATTTAATACACTGTGCTATAACCTGTACAATGATCCGAAGAACTTCTGCTGCTATCACCAGGTGAATATATGTCAGTACATGTGCATGTAGGCATACAGGTAAAAGCCAGTAAATTAGAATATTTTGAAAAACTTGATTTATTTCAGTAATTGCATTCAAAAGGTGTAACTTGTACATTATATTTATTCATTGCACACAGACTGATGCATTCAAATGTTTATTTCATTTAATTTTGATGATTTGAAGTGGCAACAAATGAAAATCCAAAATTCCGTGTGTCACAAAATTAGAATATTGTGTAAGGGTTAAATTTTGAAGACACCTGGTGCCACAAACTAATCAGCTGATTAACTCAAAACACCTGCAAAGGGCTTTAAATGGTCTCTCAGTCCAGTTCTGAAGCCTACACAAACATGGGGAAGACTTCAGATTTGACAGCTGTCCAAAAGGCGACCATCGACACATTGCACAAGGAGGGAAAGACACAAAAGGTTATTGCTGAAGAGGCTGGCTGTTCTCAGAGCTCTGTGTCCAAACACATTAATAGAGAGGCAAAGGGAAGGAAAAACTGTGGTCAGAAAAAGTCTACAAGCGATAGGGATCACCGCGCCCTAGTCAAGATTGGGAAAAAAAAAACATTCAAAAATGTGGGGGAGATTCACAAGGAGTGGACAGCTGCTGGAGTCAGTGCTTCAAGATCCACCACCAAGAGACGCTTGAAAGACATGGGTTTCAACTGCCGCATACCATAATAGTGTCAAGCCACTGTTGACCAAGAAACAGCGCGAAAAGCGTCTCACCTGGGCTAAGGAAAAAAAGAGCTGGACTGCTGCTGAGTGGTCCAAAGTCATGTTTTCTGACCAAAGCAAATTTTGCATTTCCTTTGGAAATCGAGGTCCCAGAGTGTGGAGGAAGACAGGAGAGGCACAGGATCCACATTGCCTGAAGTCTAGTGTAAAGTTTCCACCATCAGTGATGGTTTGGGGTGCCATGTCATCTGCTGGTGTCGGTCCACTCTGTTTCCTGAGATCCAGGGTCAACGCAGCCGTCTACCAGCAAGTTTTAGAGCACTTCATGCTTCCTGCTGCTGACCTGCTCTATGGAGATGGAGATTTCAGGTTCCAACAGGACTTGGCGCCTGCACACAGCGCAAAATCTACCCGTGCCTGGTTTACGGACCATGGTATTTCTGTTCTAAATTGGCCAGCCAACTCCCCTGACCTTAGCCCCATAGAAAATCTGTGGGGTATTGTGAAAAGGAAGATGCAGAATGCCAGACCCAACAACGCAGAAGAGTTGAAGGCCACTATCAGAGCAACTTGGGCTCTCATAACACCTGAGCAGTGCCAGAAACTCATCGACTCCATGCCACGCCGCATTAATGCAGTAATTGAGGCAAAAGGAGCTCCAACCAAGTATTGAGTATTGTACATGCTCATATTTTTCATTTTCATACTTTTCAGTTGGCCAACATTTCTAAAAAAAATCCCTTTTTTGTATTAGCCTTAAGTAATATTTTAATTTTGTGACACACGGAATTTTGGATTTTCATTTGTTGCCACTTCAAATCATCAAAATTAAATGAAATAAACATTTGAATGCATCAGTCTGTGTGCAATGAATAAATATAATGTACAAGTTACACCTTTTGAATGCTATTACTGAAATAAATCAAGTTTTTCAAAATATTCTAATTTACTGGCTTTTACCTGTATGTATGTGTTCATATATATATATATATATATATATATATATATATATATATATATATATATATATATATATATATATATATATATATATATACAGGGGTTGGACAATGAAACTGAAACACCTCTCATTTTAGTGTGGGAGGTCTCATGGCTAAATTGGACCAGCCTGGTGGCCATTGAACCAATAAGAGCAGAGCGTGAGGGTCCAATTAGCAGGGTAAGAGCACAGTTTTGCTCAAAATATTGCAATGCACACAACATTATGGGTGACATACCAGAGTTCAAAAGAGGACAAATTGTTGGTGCACGTCTTGCTGGCGCATCTGTGACCAAGACAGCAAGTCTTTGTGATGTATCAAGAGCCACGGTATCCAGGGTAATGTCAGCATACCACCAAGAAGGACGAACCACATCCAACAGGATTAACTGTGGACGCAAGAGGAAGCTGTCTGAAAGGGATGTTCGGGTGCTAACCCGGATTGTATCCAAAAAACATAAAACCACGGCTCCCCAAATCACGGCAGAACTAAATGTGCACCTCAACTCTCCTGTTTCTACCAAAACTGTCCGTCGGGAGCTCTACAGGGTTAATATCCACGGCCGGATTCAGAGTGTCTGAAAACATAAAGTACATTTTGCTGCATTGACGTGTATTCTCTCTGAGCGCAGCTTGGTCTGACCTAAGATGGCCGCTCTGTCGGCACGCCTCTCACCCGACGACGGGGCGTCTACGTCATGGGTTAAAGCAAAATTAATCAGTTTGACTGAAAAAATTTTCTAGTCAGCCCATATATTCCCGGGACCGTGGAAATAATGCCACATTAGTTACCTCACTTGCTTATTGTGCAGAGTTAACTTGAACCAAATCTGGTAGTTTTACAATATCCACTGACCATTCATGTCTCTGTCCCACCTTTCAGCTTCAGAGCCTTGGTGTCTTCCTGGACAGCCTCCCATCCTCTCCTTCACTGTCCACATCCATAACATAACCTGGTTAACTTTCATATCGGCAACATCAAGTTCTTCCTTAACACTTTAGCCAAACTGGTCCACAGTCCACTTTACACTTTCAGCTCCCTTCCCTCCCTGTCCTCCAGAAAACCTCCATAAACTACAACTAGTACAAAAGACAGCAATTTACATCTTTACATCATCTACTTCACATCTGAACATTACCTCCACTGGCTCCCTGTCACCTTCAGTATAAATTAATCATATGAACAAACAAGGCCAACCACAACCTGGACAATGCAGGACACATAACCAACACTATGATGTCATACATTTTAGTTTAACACAGATCGCACATTACAATAATCACTCTCTGCTTTGCCCGTTATTGCACAGCAATTAATTATCACGACTCATGAGTTTATAAAAAGGCATTAACTTTTTTGAATTTTAATAAAACAGATATATTTTAGCCCTGTGACTGGCAACCTGTCCAGGATGGCCGAGCCCCCAACCCCCACGACCCCGTGTGACGCCGAGCTGCGTTTCCCCATCAGATACGGCTTGACGTCACACCTGTAGGGAAAAGCCGGTATAAATCGATGAAGGATGGATTGTTAATTTTTTAAAAAGTTTAATAAAATTGCTCAAAGTTTATCAGAAAAAAACATAACTTGCTTTTAAATATGGACATTTTTAATAAGCAAAATGTTAATGTATTTCGTAAAGTTATTGTTGAAGGTAATCTTGGCTGCAGTACTCTGTTTGGCAGGTGTTTTGGGGTTGGAGTAAAACGAGTCCATAGATCCACAGACAGGAGGCTTGTTCAGTGGTTTCTAGTACGACTTGCTTCTACAGTGTCGCTCCACTGCGTGTAAAAATAAAAACAATAACTTCATAAAAGCTCTCTGAGAATCACCTCTGGCCTCACCCAGTTAGAACCCGCTCTCCAGTCCATGTTGTAGCTGCAGTTTTTTTTAATGTCGTTTCCTTAATAATCTGTACACATCAAAATCCTTGTCATTTTATTAAGAGTGTCGTGGTGCGCAGCGGCTCATCAGGTGGAGCTGCTGCATATTGACTGATAGCCGCTCTGACTGCAGCTCTGCCTTCTTTTGTTCAGAAACGCGCAGGTGAAATTAATTAATTTATTATTTTACTTTTTCCAAATCGGACCCAGTCAAATGCGGGACAAAAGCGCGTCATGGTAAATTAGCCTTTACTCTTCGAATTTTAAATAAAGCGTTACAGCGAATAATGAGTAGGTCCCTGATTGGTTTATCAGCTAAGTTGCTGGAAGCCAGTGAATACACGCTGAAAGGTGACATGGCCACAGGTGGAAATAATTCATTAATTAACTGGAGCAGCAACAGTGTGTCTGTCGACAGCTTACCGGGGGAAGTTGTTGTCAGATGGTCAATCCGCTCCACTTCCTGACTTGCTGGTTCGCATAAACCCAAAGAAAACCTTTGACCAACACTACTTTCATTCATGCATCTGTGGCCAGTTTGAGATGTTCTTCCAAAAGTTATGATTGAACACCGATCATAACTTTTGGTCTACGTATACATGTCTGTGCTGATAGCCAACGCAGAGCCATAGAGAGAAAGGCTCTGAGCCAGCGGAACCCGGATGTAAACAAGAGCCTTGCTCGCTAGCCTTAAGGCGCTAGCATTAGCGCTAATATTAGCGGCTAGAATTAGCCGCAGAACTGAGACCGCTCATCCCACCTCAAGTTGTGGTGGGGGATATTACACTACATGCATATATAATCCAAACAGCCTTACCTGTTTTTCTGCATCCCCTCCTAAATTCTCCAATGTGTGGTGCTAATGTTGTTAGCTGTGACATCATGGGCTTCTTCCTCAGGCAAACGGACACCTTTCAGATTGTTGGAGTGCGCCCCCTGCTGTTGGGAAGTCTTCTTCTTCTCTTGTTCTTTATGAATTTTTCTCACAGTGTGTCAGATATGTTCAACTGTCTCTTGTTCCTCACAATACTCACATCTGCCAGTGTTATGCTTCCCTATTTTGAATAATGTACCATTTAATCCTGTGTGGGCAAATCTAAGTCTTGATATAAGATAAGATAGTCTTTATTGATCTCACATTGGAGAAATTCACTTGTCACATCGGCTCAATAGTCAGTCAATAGTCAGCAGTAGGAAAGGGTGCATCAGTTATATACAGTGTATCTTCCTATATACAGTGGATCAAAAAGAAAGTGAGAAAAAAAAATAAGAATTAAAAAAATACAAAAGAAATCGGAGTAGGCAGGTGATGTCATGTGTACTTCCCGGTTATATACACATATATATATATAAAGGCAAGGAAAAGGCAAGGCAAGGCAAATTTTATTTGTATAGCACAATTCAGTACAGAGACAATGCAAAGTGCTTTACATGATTAAAATACAGGAAAAGAAAACAGAAAATGTAGACATCAATAAACAGCTGGACTAAAAAAGTTGAACTAATGCTGTTTCAGTAGAACAGTTTAACTACAACAGTCAAAAACAGTCCTAAACAAATGTGTTTTTAATCTTGATTAAAAAGAACTCAGGTTTTCCGCACTTTTACAGTTTTCTGGAAGTTTGTTCCAGATAAGTGGAGCGTAGGAACTAAATGTTGTACCTACAGCAGCCTTCTCTGCTGTAGGTACGCAGAGAAGGCTGGAGCCAGAAGACCTTAGTGCTCTGGATGGTTGATACACTGATAACAAGTCTGTGATGTATTTAGATGCGTTCAGCAGCGTTCTGGATCAGCTGCAGCTGTCTGATCCACTTTTTAGGCAGACCTGTGAAAACACCGTTGCAGTAATCGATTCTACTAAAGATAAACGCATGGATTAGTTTTTCCAGATCCTGCTGAGACATCAGTCCTTTAATCCTGGAAATGTTCTTCAGGTGATAGAAAGCCGATCTTGTAATTGTCTTTAGACAATATATATATATAAAGTGTATATATATATATATAAAGTGTATATATATATATATATATATATATATATATATATATATATATATGCCTACATACACATGTACTGACATATATTCACTTGGTGATAGCAGCAGAAGTTCTTCCGGATCATTGCACAGGTTATAGCACAGTGTATTAAATAGATTATTGCACATTATTTATTGCCCAAAGTTATAACAGTTGTGGTTATATAGAACAGATTGCTGGATCAATGTGTGCTTCTGTGCTTTTTTGTCTGTCTTGTTGTGTCTCTGCTCTGTCTTCTGTAACCCCCAGTCGGTCGAGGCAGATGACCGTTCATACTGAGCCCGGTTCTGCTGGAGGTTTTTCTTTCCTGTTAATGGGGAGGTTTTTTTTCCCTGTTGCTTCATGCTTGTTCAGTATGAGGGATTGTTGCAAAGCCATGGACAATGCAGACTACTCTCCCTGTGGCTCTACGCTTTTTCAGGACGAAATGCTGCTTGTCAAGACCTTTATGCAATCAACTGGTTCCCTCGGCTAAAATGTTTATCCATTTTAGCCACGCAATCCTCCATAATTAAAGTCCGACCGTCCACAGATCGCAACAGTTTGTTGATACAAAATTAATTGTTCATCCACTTCAGCAACCAATGCATTGGAATTACGCCCTTATGTGTGCACACTATATTTAGATGGCCATCATATCGGTGGTAGCGCTACACATACCTAATCCAGACGAATGATTGTTCAAATCCAGCGCCGAGCTGATCAACTGCGTCCTCACCGATGTCTATCCTGTCCGACGTCACCTCAGGTGAGCTGAGTTCGATCAGCTGATGCTCCACTCCAAACACGTAACCTCCAGCCCAGTCTTATCTTGCGCAATCACCACCATCAACCATGCAGAAACACGTATCTTTACTTATGCACAGTTCGTGAAGATGCACAAACAGTTTTTGACTGGTTTTGTAGCAGCCAAGCCAATACTTTAAGCCACTGAGGTGCTGCATCGGGGTAATAGAGTTGACGCGCTTATTGTTACCTTTTTGGGATGAATTAGAGTCCGAGTCATCAGGGCATGTTGAACGCTTCGTCCATTTATTTTCCTCTTTGCATATCAAATGTCCATCATACATGAACACATCTCCAGACAACATATAAAGCAGACTTGCTTGCTTGTATTTATCTTTTTGCGGTCAAAAACTGTTTTCCCCTTCCGGGTGGAAAACCTACCTATCAAAGAAAAGTTCCCCCCTTAAATAGACATGAACGCTAATTACCCAATCAATGCATTTGCGCTCCTACATATAGGATTAAAGATTAAAATCTTATTTCTTTTAAAGGCCAGCTAAAGATATTTTAAAGCTGCTTCCACTTTTGGACGAATGTGTATGAATGGTTTGGTAAAATATGTACCGTGACTTACAGATGACGCCCAAACATTTGGGTTTGCTGCCATCTAGTGTTGGAAATAATAAATGTTTTTTCCTTCAAAACACAATTCATGTTATAAATAATTGTCAAAATAATATGGTTGGACGTAGCAAAAATGTTTTTGATAACTTTTGATCCTCTATGTGTGAGGAATTTTTTGGAGTAACTTTGAATGCCATAACTGTAACGGTTTAGGAGTAGTTTATTCAAATGTAACACCCAAAAATATTGGAAAATGACATCTTTGATGAGAAATGAATGATTTCCTGTAGGAGGTAGCCCATTGCTTCAAGAGGCTTTTTTGTAGGGCCTATGAAGTTACATGCACTTACCGAGTTTCATAATTCTCAGACAAAGCATGGCTTGGGGCTTACTGATTTAATGCGTTTTTAATGGTTTTCCACAAACCTGATTTTTGCAATGCGACAGCTCAGGCAAATATGCATATTTCATAAAACCTTTGATAACTTTTAACCCTCAAGGTCTCATCTCCACGCTGAAAAAATTTGAAAGTGATAGCTTAAAATGCCTAGGACTAGTTTGTTAAAGTTTGAGGCAAAAACCGTCAATATTTTACCCTTTGACCCAAAATGGCAGGCTTCCTGTGGGTTTTAGAGCATACCCACAATAGACTTTTTTTCATAACTTTAAAAAAGCTACCTAGGTAAAAAATTTCAGCTTTCTACGTGTTACGGTTTGGCTCAACTCACTCTAGTTGGCGCTGTTGAGCGGGTTTGCCACGCCCGCTTTCAATTACACTAAAATCCTGCGATTTCTCACGGGGGACAATTTTGGGTAAAGTTTGGTGAGTTTTCATGCATGTTTAGGCCTCCAAAAAGCCGTTTCAAAAGTCCCAAGAATAAATAATAATAATAATTAAAGCCGCAAGCGGCGATGAGCGGCCCTCGCAGCCAAGCACCGCTGGGGTACGCGCACCGCCTGCCGCCAGCCACCGCAGAAGCTGTCACGCAATTTCCCTGCCCGTCCACCGGGCAATTCACATGAACCCGTTTGGCAGCGCTCCCCCACAACTCACAAAAAATCAGGTGCAGATCGGTCGATGCAGCGAGGAGATACAGCCGTTGAATAATGATAATGCATTTGGCCACCGGGCCGGACTAAATCGTTCAGCGAGCCTACCGTTTGACACCCCTGGTTCAAACATTAGTTTACTGGTTGAAATGCAGTTCAAAGTCTTCAGCTGAAAAGTTGTACACAAAAAAGGTGTTGCACACAAATAAAACTTGTTTTGCACACAAAAATATATGTTTCACACAAAAAAAATTTGTTTTGCAAACTGCCAACCTTGCGCTCCAAATATCATTTATAAGTTTTTCCTCCAGTACAAAATGGTCTCTGCTCAACTACAAAACAATCCCACCCACGCTGCAGTAAATTTATGCCAAAAGTCACGTGATGCATTAAGAGTTGTTGTTGTTCAGACTTCCCGACAGGAGAGGTTAAACCATGTTGATGGAGATGAGCAGACAGGACGCTCTCGGGTAGGAGACTGAGTGACAGGCTGGTTGGAAACAGGTGCGTGCGTTGCTTCGTCAGAGAAATCTATCTGAAGGAAGAAGGAAAAGGTTGGCGGTAGGCATAAGCAAGTTTGTGACTGGATCAGGATGGCGGCTCAGGTTGTAGAGGATGAGGAAGAACTACATAGTGATATGGATACGGATAGTTGAACGCCAGTTGCTAGTTACCGGGGAAGTGGAAAATTCAAAAGTAGTGAAGCAGGCAGAGGTTCTGGGAATTCAGGAGACAAAGGAAATCTTGAAGACGACAGTACAGATGATGGAAGCAAGGGTGTGCATAAAAAGATTCAATTCAATTCAATTTTATTTACGTCAGACCAGGTGTACCTACTATGAAGAAAAAAGAGAGAGAGCAAAAAGTTAAAAGCTGAAATGTCAACAGTCATTTCAATGTAATGGAATGAAAAACTGGAGAACAGTAGACTGTAGAACCGTAGAAATCAGTAGAGTGATAAAAATATACCCTGATGTCCTCCAGTAGCCTAAGCCTATAGCAGCACAACTATAGATGTAGCTCAGGGTAACATGAGCCTCTCTAACTATCAGCTTTGTCAAAAAGGAAAGTTTTAAGATTAGTCTTAAAAGTAGACAAGGTGTCTGCCTCACGGACCAAAACTGGGAGTTGGTTCCACAGGAGAGGAGCCTGATAGCTAAAGGATCTGCCTCCCATTCTACTTTTAGAGGCTCTAGGAACCACCAGCAGAGCTGCAGTCTGAGAGCAAAGTGCTCTGTTAGGAACATACGGGGTAATCAGAGAATGGGAAATGACCTAGAAGTTGGAAAGAGGCTATTGTGGTTCCAATTCCAAAAACAGGTAAAGATAGCTCAAAACCAGAAAATTATAGACCTATTGCTTTAACATCATGTTTAAGTAAAATTATGGAGAAAATGGTAATTGAAAGATTAATTTATTTTGTTGAATCAAAAGGGTACTTATCAAATTATCAAAGCGGTTTCAGAAGAGGAAGGAATACTATGGATCCAATTGTGTGTTTACAACATGAGGTACTAACAGCAAAAGTTAATAAAGAAAGTGTTTTGGCAGTGTTCTTAGATATAGAAAAGGCTTATGATATGATGTGGAAAGAGGGATTATTGATCAAATTGAGGAAAATGTGAATTTGTGGAAGAATTTATCATTGGGTAGAGAACTTTTTAACAATTCAATTCAATTTTATTTATATAACGCCAATTCATAAACATGTCATCTCGAGGCACTTTACAAAGTCAAAATCAATCATATTATACAGATTGGTCAAAAATTTCCTATATAAGGAAACCAGTTGATTGCATCAAAGTCCCAACAAGCAGCATTCACTCCTGGAGAAGCGCAGTGCTACAGGGGGAGTCGTCTGCATTGTCCATGGCTTTGCAACAATCCCTCATACTGAGCAAGCATGAAGCGTCAGTGGAAAGAAAAACCACCCATTAGCAGGAAGGAAAAACCTCCAGCAGAACCAGGCTCAGTATGAACGGTCATCTGCCTCGACCGACTGGGGGTTACAGAAGACAGAGCAGAGACACAACAAGACAGACAAAAAAGCACAGAAGCACACATTGATCCAGTGATCTGTTATACATTAGATGGTAATAGTGGTGATCTGTCTTCCCTGGATGATGTCACAGTTAACAGAACGTCAGACTAGGTGTACCTACTATGAAGAAAAAAGAGAGAGAACAAAAAGTTACAAGCTGAAATGACAACAGTCATTTCAATGTAATGCAATGCAAAACTGGAGAACAGTAGACTGGAGAACAGTAGAAATCAGTAGAGTGAGAGAAATAGACCCGATGTCCTCCAGCAGCCTAAGCCTATAGCAGCATAACTACAGATGTAGCTCAGGGTAACATGAGCCACTCTAACTATAAGCTTAAATTCTATTCTTGATATAACAGGAAGCCAATGAAGGGAAGCTAAAATTGGAGAAATATGATCCCTCTTGTTGATTTTCATCAGAACTCTTGCTGCAGCATTTTGGATCAGCTGAAGACTTCGAACTGCATTTTGTGGACTTCCTGATAGTAAAGAATTACAATAGTCCAGCCTTGAAGTAACAAATGCATGGACTAGTTTTTCAGCATCACCCCTGGACAGAATGTTTCTAATTTTGGCGATATTCCTGAGGTGAAAAAAAGGAAACTCTGGAAACCTGTTTAATATGGGATTTAAATGACATGTCTTGGTCGAAGACAACACCAAGATTTTTAACTTTATTTCCAGAGGCCAGAATGGATAATACAGGTAAGAGTTGGTAAGAGTCTTTCAGGGAGAAATTAAAAAGAACCAAACAAGGCAGTATTATCAGTCCTTTATTATTTTCAGTTATGATAAATGATGCACTTAAAGAAATAGAAAATGAATTGGGTTGTTCATTGTTTGCTGATGACGGAGCTATTTGGAAACGTAGAAGGAATGTTAAATATATTGTAGGCTCTTCCTGGCTCTTATTCAAGAGCCAGGAAGTGAGCGGCTTGCTCCTTTATTATCTTCTTACACATTTAGTCAGCATTTCTGACTGCTTTGAATCCAGTGTAAAACTAGAAAAGAAAGATACAAAAAAAAATGGCTTAATAAACAGCCATGTAAATATCAGTATTAACGTATCAAAGTATCAGCTGCTTAATATTAACTCAACAGGTATTTTCACAGCCGGCTAGAAAAGTGGCAAATTAGCAAGTAAACACACACACTCTGCTGTCACACAGACCACGACATTTTACCGTTGCTTTTATACACAAAATAACCATAAAAGATATTAACATATCTTATCGAATCTGTAAACAATGAGCAACACTTACAACCATTGCTTTCGGAGATTAACTGCATTGTTGCTGCCCTGAGACGATGCACACATGCTCTCTTCCTCTTGTTTGCGTCTTTACTTCCTACTTCCGGTTTGGAAGATTTTCAACATAAAAGCACCGCAAATTCATTTAAAACAGAGAACGGTATATTAACAATTCAAAGTAGTTTTTAAATGTCTTTTAAACATATTAAACATATTCAGGGCAGAACAAAGATCTAGAGAGAGTAAAGCAATTTAAATTCTTAGGAGTATGGTTTGATAAAAAAAACTATCCTGGAAAGTGCACATAGATAAGGTTATTGAAAAATGTAAAAGGATACTTAATATATTGAGATGTTTAGTTGGGTATGAATGTTACATTCCTGCAGTGAAAAAGAAAGGGTTCATAATGAAGTTGGACAATTATTCAGAAAGCTACAGAATTAGGATTAAATCATTTAAATATTAGTCCAACAGTACCATTATCAATAACACCACCATGGATTTTACCTGAAACAATAGTAGATTTAACAATATTGGAAAAGAAAAATAAAGATAAAATGTATATGTGTAATTCTGTAATAGTGGAGGAATATATAGAACAGTTTTATAATAATGTAAAAATGTATACGGATGCATCAAAAAAGCAATTACGACAAACTGGAGTAGGTGTAATAATTCCAGAGTTTAAACTGCATATAGGGAAGAAATTAAATGAAGGAATATCTGTTTATACGGCAGAAATGATTGCATTATTAGTTGCTGTAGAATGGATTGAGGAAGTGAGACCATTAAGAGCTGTCATATGTTCAGATTCAAGTTCATCATTGATCAGTTTAAAAAGAAATCATTCAGAAAGCCGTCCAGATATCTTATTAGTAATTCAACAAATATTATATCATATTCAGATGATGGGGTTATCAGCTGTGTTTCTTTGGGTTCCTGCACATATAGGAGTGAAAGGTAATTAAATGGCTGATAAGAAAGCTAAAGAGTCGATAAATAAAAGTAAGAGTGATTAAGAATAGACATGGGTAAATCAGAGGTTCAAAGTATTATGCTGCCATCTTGTGGTCAAAAATAATACCCGTTTTTATGACAAAATGACATCTTTGATGAAAATTAATTGACTTTCTTTAGGGTTTACACAATTGGTCCAAGAGACTTTTTTGTAGGGACTGAGAAGTTACATCTGCTTACCGAGTTTCATAATTCTCAGACAAAGCATGGCTTGGGGCTTACTGATTTAATGCGTTTTTAATGGTTTTCCACAAACCTGATTTTTGCAATGCGACAGCTCAGGCAAATATGCATATTTCATAAAACCTTTGATAACTTTTAACCCTCAAGGTCTCATCTCCACGCTGAAAAAATTTGAAAGTGATAGCTTAAAATGCCTAGGACTAGTTCGTTAAAGTTCGAGGCAAAAACCGTCAATATTTTACCCTTTGACCCAAAATGGCAGGCTTCCTGTGGGTTTTAGAGCATACCCACAATAGACTTTTTTTCATAATTTTAAAAAAGCTACCTAGGTAAAAAATTTCAGCTTTCTACGTTTTACGGTTTGGCCCAACTCACTCTAGTTGGCGCTGTTGAGCGGGTTTGCCACGCCCGCTTTCAATTACACTAAAATCATGCGATTTCTCACGGGGGACAATTTTGGGCAAAGTTTGGTGAGTTTTCATGCATGTTTAGGCCTCCAAAAAGCCGTTTCAAAAGTCCCAAGAATAAATAATAATAATAATAATAATAATTAAAGCCGCAAGCGGCGATGAGCGGCCCTCGCAGCCAAGCACCGCTGGGGTACGCGCACCTCCTGCCGCCAGCCACCGCAGAAGCTGTCACGCATTTTCCCCGCCCGTCCACTGGGCGATTCACACGAACCCTTTCGGCAGCGCTCCCCCACGACTCACAAAAAATCTGGTGCAGATTGGTGGATGCAGCGAGGAGATACAGCCGTTGAATAATGATAATGCATTTGGCCACCGGGCCGGACCGCTGGGGTTGTAAAGAGATGACATGTTGGAACTATATAAATAAAATTGGATTGAATTAATTTGTCTTTATATAAAACACATGAGTTGCCTCTTGGCATGGCATGCACTAATATATATATATATATATATATATATATATATATATATATATATATACATATACATACACACATTTGACCTAATAAAATACATTATTCATGTTTTTATTAGGTCAAATGCAATAATTCAATTCAATTTTATTTATATAGCGCCAAATCATGAAACATGTCATCTCAAGGCACTTTACAAAGTTACGTTCAATCATATTATACATATTGGGTCAGATTATACAGATTGGTCAAAAATTTTCCTATATAAGGAAACCAGTTGATACATATTGGGTCAGATTATACAGATTGGTCAAAAATGTTCCTATATAAGGAAACCGGTTGATTGCATCAAAGTCTCGACAAGCAGCATTCACTCCTGGAGAAGCGTAGAGCCACAGGGAGAGTCGTCTGCATTGTACATGGCTTTGCTGCAATCCCTCATACTGAGCAAGCATGAAGCGACAGTGGGAAGAAAAACTCCCCATTAACGGGAAGGAAAACCTCCAGCAGAACCGGGCTCAGTATGAACGGTCATCTGCCTCGACCGACTGGGGGTTACAGAAGACAGAGCAGAGACACAACAAGAGAGACAAAAAAAGCACAGAAGCACACATTGATCCAGTAATCTGTTCTACATTAGATGGTAATAGCGGGTAAGCCGTCTTCTTTGGATGATGTCACAGTTAACAGAACGCCAGACCAGGTGTACCTACTATGAAGATAAAAGAGAGAAACAGAAAATTAAAGCAGAAATGACAACACGTAATGCATAATTGAAGAACAGTAGAACTCTATAGAGTGAGAAAATTAGATCCTGACGTCCTCCAGTAGCCTAAGCCTATAGCAGTAAAACTATAAAAGGTAGCTCAGAGTAACATGAGCCACTCTAGTTATAAGCTTTGTCAAAAAGGAAGGTTTTAAGATTAGTCTTAAAAGTAGACAGGGTGTCTGCTTCACGGACCAAAACTGGGAATTGGTTCCACAGGAGAGGAGCCTGATAGCTAAAGGATCTGCCTCCCATTCTACTTTTAGAGACTCTAGGAACCACCAGCAGACCTGCAGTCTGAGAGCAAAGTGCTCTGTTAGGAACATACGGGGTAATCAGAGCTCTGATATATGATGGAGCTTGATTATTAAGGGCTTTATACGTTAGAAGAAGAATTTTAAATTCTATTTTTGATTTCACAGGAAGCCAATGAAGGGAAGCTAAAATTGGAGAAATATGATCCCGCTTGTTGATTTTCATCAGAACTCTTGCTGCAGCATTTTGGATCAGCTGAAGGCTTTGAACTGCAGTTTGTGGACTTCCTGATAGTAACGAATTGCAATAGTCCAGCCTTGAAGTAACAAATGCATGGACTAGTTTTTCAGCATCACTCCTGGACAGAATGTTTCTAATTTTGGCGATATTCCGGAGGTGAAAAAAGGAAACTCTGGAAACCTGTTTAATATGGGATTTAAATGACATGTCTTGGTCAAAAATAACACCAAGGTTTTTTACTTTATTACCAGAGGCCAAGTTAATGCCATCCAGATTAAGTGATTGGTTAAGAAGTTTATTTTTTGAGGACTCTGGCCCAAAGATTACAACTTCGGTCTTGTCAGAATTTAGATGCAGGAAATTTAAAGTCATCCAGCTTTTGATGTCATCAAGACATGACTGCAGTTGAAGTAATTGATTGGATTCATCAGGATTTATGGATAAATATAGCTGAGTGTCATCAGCATAACAGTGGAAATTAATCCCATGCTGTCTGATAATTTTGCCGATCGGAAGCATATATTTAGTAAAGACAATTGGTCCAAGGACTGAACCCTGTGGTACTCCACAGGTGACCCTAGAGTTTAAGGAAGATTTATTATTAACATGAACAAACTGGAATCTGTCCGACAGATAAGATTTAAACCAGCCTAATGCTTTTCCCTTAATCCCTACAGTATGCTCAAGTCTTTGTAGGAGAATATTGTGATCAACTGTATCAAATGCAGCACTAAGATCTAACAGGACAAGTACAGACACAAGTCCATTATCTGAGGCCATGAGAATATCATTAGTGACCTTCACCAGAGCTGTTTCAGTGCTATGATGAGCTCTGAAGCCTGACTGAAACTCCTCAAGTAGGTCATTGCTTTGTAAATGTTCACAAAGTTGATTAGCAACTACTTTCTCAAGAATTTTAGATAAGAAAAGAAGATTAGATATAGGTCTGTAGTTTACTAGCTCATCTTGATCAAGAGAAGGTTTCTTAAGTAAAGGTTTAATAACAGCTACTTTAAAAACCTGTGGTACATATCCATTTACTAAGGATAGATTAATCATGTCTAAAATAGGACCACTGATCAAAGGGAATACCTCCTTAAACAACTTAGTTGGGATTGGGTCTAACACACAGGTAGAAGTTTTAGATGAAGCTAAGATTTTAGATAGCTCAGAAAGCTCTACTGCTTCTAAACAGTTCAAACACTGTGCAGGTTCTAAAGATTCCTCCAATGCTGCCTTACTTATAATAGATAATAGATATAATAGATTGTATTTTACGTATCAGGTACATAATACACACACACACACATACGATATTATACGTAATATAATAACCATTATAACAATTTAAGAAACTAGTTATAATGGTTATATATCAAAAAAGAACATGGAACACAAAAAACATGGTCCATCATATGGGAAGGAGGGACCTGTTGGACCTTTCTATTGCATCCCCTGTCCCTTGATCCGATCAGCCATTTCGACACTGCCCTCTCCAAATCCTTCCTGGTGATCTGTCTGGTTAATGTGTTGTTCTTTAAAGCTCCTGCGGGAAACATATCTTATGGTCACTTTATATGTACCAACACAACTCTCAACTACAATTGTAAAGTCAACTATGTTAAGGTGAAATTTACCAACAAATGATCAGTTTTATATCAATTACCCAAGATTTAAATTGTAATTTTGGGTGAAGTATCCCTTTACATAATTGACTTTACAAACCTGCAAACGTCAGAATGAACTGGGAAAAAGCTAAGAAAAAAAGATCAAAATTCAAAGCTGACTGGCCAAGGCTGTCACATTTTTTTACTTCTTTCTAAAATCTGGCTTTATTAAATTGCCCATAAAAAAATTAAAAACCAAGGAAAAATTACAAAATGTAATTTTTTTGATAAGAACAGCTGTTGACTGGAAGATCTGTGCAAGAAAATCTTGAAAACATTTCTTATATGATAACATTTCTGGAGCACCTGTTTTGAGGGGACATTTATGTCCTTAAGGTGAGGGTATTATTGACATTAGAAAATTAAATTCATAACATACATAAATTTCCCTCGACAGACACAAATATCCTAAAGTTACTATATTACAGTTATTATCCATTATGCACTTACCAAATATGACTTCAAACAGATTTAAAGTCCTGAATTCCTACTTTCCATTCCAGCCCACAAAGTTGTACTGCCTTGACAGGCCATAGTCCATGATGAAGAACATCATACGTCTTGTGGCCTCATCCACAGTCCTCCCACCAATGTCTGACACTGCTGTGACCTAAGGGGGAACAAAAACAGTTCAAAGCTAATTAATTTTTATATCTTACAGGAGTAAACACGATGCAAAGACAAACTCTGGGTCTAGATTATTTCCATTGTTGATTAATCTATTGATTATTTTAACAATTAATTGATTGGTTGCTATAATAATAAAATGTTACAAAATTTTGAAAAATGTCAGTGTTTCCCAAATCTCTTGTTCTGTCAACAAAACATGGAGATACTCAGTTTATTGCTTAAGACTTTTTATGACTCTGTGGTGGCCTCAGCCCTTCTCTACGCTGTCGTCTGCTGGGCTCCAGGCAGCGCAGAACGGGACCGAATGAGTCTGAATAAGCTGGTGAGGAAGGCCACTTCTGTCCTGGGCTGCACTCTGGACTCAGCGGAGGAAGTAGCTGAGAGGAGGGTGTTGTCCAAGTTCACATCCATCATGGACAACACCTTCCACCCCCTGCGCCAGACTGTAGAGCAGCTGAGCAGCTCCTTTAGTGGCAGACTTAGACACCCTGTCTGTAAAAAGGAGCGCTACCGCAAGTCATTCATTCCTGCTGCTATCAGAATATACAGTGCTGCACTGTAACTGTAACCAATGTGCAATAATCTAATTCACTGTGCGATAACCCATGCAATAATCCTGAAAGAAGTGACTTCTGCTGCTATCAGTAACTGTAACCACAACTGTTATAACTTTGGGCAATAACTAATGTGCAATAATCTATTTAATACACTGTGCTATAACCTGTCCAATGATCCAAAGAACTTCTGCTGCTATCACCAGGTATATATGTCAGTACATGTGTATGTAGGCATATGTATGTGTCACAGGACAGGTTGCCCTGTGACTGGCAACCTGTCCAGGATGGACGAGCCCCCACCCCCCACGACCCCGTGTGACGCCGAGCTGCGTTTCCCCATCAGATACGGCTTGACGTCACACCTGTAGGGAAAAGCCGGTATAAATCGATGAAGGATGGGATGTTAATTTTTTAAAAAGTTTAATAAAATTGCTCAAAGTTTATCAGAAAAAAACATAACTTGCTTTTAAATATGGACATTTTTAATAAGCAAAATGTTAATGTATTTCGTAAAGTTATTGTTGAAGTTAATCTTGGCTGCAGTACTCTGTTTGGCAGATGTTTTGGGGTTGGAGTAAAATGAGTCCATAGATCCACAGACAGGAGGCTTGTTCAGTGGTTTCTAGTACGACTTGCTTCTGCAGTGTCGCTCAACTGCGTGTAAAAATAAAAAAAATTACTTCATAAAAGCTCTCTGAGAATAACCTCTGGCCTCACCCAGTTAGAACCCGCTCTCCAGTCCATGTTGTAGCTGCAGTTTTTTTTTTACGTCGTTTCCTTAATAATCTGTACAAATCAAAATCCTTGTCATTTTATTAAGAGTGTCGTGGTGCGCAGCGGCTCATCAGGTGGAGCTGCTGCATATTGACTGATAGCCGCTCTGACTGCAGCTCTGCCTTCTTTTGTTCAGAAAAGCGCAGGTGAAATTATTTAATTTATTATTTAACTTTTTCCAAATCGGACCCTGTCAAATGCGGGACAAATGCGCGTCATGGTAAATTAGCCTTTACTCTTCGAATTTTAAATAAAGCGTTACAGCGAATATTGAGGAGGTCCCTGATTGGTTTATCAGCTAAGTTGCTGGAAGCCAGTGAATACACGCTGAAAGGTGACATGGCCACAGGTGGAAATAATTCATTAATTAACTGGAGCAGCGACAGTGTGTCTGTCGACAGAAACGCTTACCGAGGGAAGTTGTTGTCAGATGGTCAATCCGCTCCACTTCCTGACTTGCTGGTTCGCATAAACCCAAAGAAAACCTTTGACCACCACTGCTTTCATTCATGCATCTGTGGCCAGTTTGAGATGTTCTTCCAAAAGTTATGATTGAACACCGATCATAACTTTTGGTCTACATATACATCTCTGTGCTGGTAGCAAACGCAGAGCCATAGAGAGAAAGGCTCTGAGCCAGCGGAACCCGGATGTAAACAAGAGCCTTGCTCGTTAGCCTTAAGGCGCTAGCATTAGCGCTAATATTAGCGCCTTAAGGCACTAGAATTAGCCGCAGAACTGAGACTGCTCATCCCACCTCAAGTTGTGGTGGGGGATATTACACTACATGCATATATAATCCAAAAAGCCTTACCTGTTTGTCTGTTTCCCCTCCTAAATTCTCCAATGTGTGGTGCTAATGTTGTTAGCTGTGACATCACGGACTTCTTCCTCAGGCAAACGGACACGTTTCAGATTGTTGGAGTGCGCCCCCTGCTGTTGGGAAGTCTTCTTCTTCTCTTGATCTTTATGAACTTTCTCACAGTGTGTCATATACGTTCAACTGTCTGTTGTTCCTCACAATATTTACATATGCCAGTGTTATGCTTCCCTATTTTGAATAATGTACCATCTAATCCTGTGTGGGCAAATCTAAGTCTTGATATGAGACAAGATAAGATAGTCTTTATTGATCTCACATTGGAGAAATTCACTTGTCGGCTCAATAGTGTGTGTGTGTATATATATATATATATATATATATATATATATATATATATATATATATATATATATATATATATACACATGCCTACATACACATGTACTGACATATATTCACTTGGTGAAAGCAGAAGAAGTTCTTCTGGATCCTTGCACAGGTTATAGCACAGTGTATTAAATAGATTATTGCACATTAGTTATTGCCCAAAGTCATAACAGTTGTGGTTATATAGAACAGATTACTGGATCACTGTGTGCTTCTGTGCTTTTTTTGTCTGTCTTGTTGTGTCTCTGCTCTGTCTTCTGTAACCCCCAGTCGGTCGAGGCAGATGACCGTTCATACTGAGCCCGGTTCTGCTGGAGGTTTGTCCTTCATGTTAATGAAGGAGGTTTTTTTCCCCTGTTGCTTCATGCTTGCTCAGTATGAGGGATTGTTGCAAAGCCATGGACAATGCAGACAACTCTCCCTGTGACTCTACGCTTCTTCAGGAGGAAATGCTGCTTGTCAAGACTTTTATGCAATCAACTGGTTCCCTTATATAGGATTAAAGATTCAAAGCTTCTTTCTTTTAAAGGCCAGCTAAAGATATTTTAAAGCTGCTTCCACTTTTGGACGAATGTGTATGAATGGTTTGGTAAAATATGTACCGTGACTTACAGATGACGCCCAAACATTTGGGTTTGCTGCCATCTAGTGTTGGAAATAATAAATGTTTTTTCCTTCAAAACACAATTCATGTTATAAATAATTGTCAAAAAAATATGGTTGGACGTAGCAAAAATGTTTTTGATAACTTTTGATCCTCTATGTGTGAGGAATTTTTTGGAGTAACTTTGAATGCCATAAGTGTAACGGTTTAGGAGTAGTTTATTCAAATGTAACACCCGAAAATATGGGAAAATGACATCTTTGATGAGAAATGAATGATTTCCTGTAGGAGGTAGCCCATTGCTTCAAGAGGCTTTTTTGTAGGGCCTATGAAGTTACATGCACTTACCGAGTTTCATAATTCTCAGACAAAGCATGGCTTGGGGCTTACTGATTTAATGCGTTTTTAATGGTTTTCCACAAACCTGATTTTTGCAATGCGACAGCTCAGGCAAATATGCATATTTCATAAAACCTTTGATAACTTTTAAACGTCAATGTCTTAACTGCATGCTGAAAAAATTTGAAAGTAATAGGTTAAAATGCCTAGGACTAGTTCGTTAAAGTTTGAGGCAAAAACGGCCAATATTTTACCCTTTGACCCAAAATAGCAGACTTCCTGTGGGTTTTAGAGCATACACCCAAGAGACTTTTTTTCATAATTTTAAAAAACCTACCTAGGTAAAAAATTTCAGCTTTCTACGTGTTACGGTTTGGCCCAACTCACTCTAGTTGGCGCTGTTGAGCAGGTTTGCCACGCCCGTTTTCAATTACACTAAAATCATGCGATTTCTCACGGGGGACAATTTTGGGCAAAGTTTGGTGAGTTTTCATGCATGTTTAGGCCTCCAAAAAGCCGTTTCAAAAGTCCCAAGAATAAATAATAATAATAATTAAAGCCGCAAGCGGCGATGAGCGGCCCTCGCAGCCAAGCACCGCTGGGGTACGCGCACCGCCTGCCGCCAGCCACCGCAGAAGCTGTCACGCATTTTGCCCGCCCGTCCACCGGGCGATTCACACGAACCCTTTCGGCAGCGCTCCCCCACGACTCACAAAAAATCTGGTGCAGATTTGTCGATGCAGCGAGGAGATACAGCCATTGAATAATGATAATGCATTTGGCCACCGGGCCGGACCGCTGGGGTTGTAAAGAGATGACATGTTGGAACTATATAAATAAAATTGGATTGAATTCATTTGTCTTTATATAAAACACATGAGTTGCCTCTTGGCATGACATGCACTATATATATATATATATATATATATATATATATACACACATTTGACCTAATAAAATACATTATTCATGTTTTTATTAGGTCAAATGCAATAATTCAATTCAATTTTATTTATATAGCGCCAATTCATGAAACATGTCATCTCAAGGCACTTTAAAAAGTTACGTTCAATCATATTATACAGATTGGTCAAAAATGTTCCTATATAAGGAAACCGGTTGATACATATTGGGTCAGATTATACAGATTGGTCAAAAATGTTCCAATATAAGGAAACCGGTTGATTGCATCAAAGTCTCGACAAGCAGCATTCACTCGTGGAGAAGCGTAGAGCCACAGGGAGAGTCGTCTGCATTGTACATGGCTTTGCTGCAATCCCTCATACTGAGCAAGCATGAAGCGACAGTGGGAAGAAAAACTCCCCATTAACGGGAAGGAAAACCTCCAGCAGAACCGGGCTCAGTATGAACGGTCATCTGCCTCAAGCGACTGGGGGTTACAGAAGACAGAGCAGAGACACAACAAGACAGACAAAAAAAGCACAGAAGCACACAGTGATCCAGTAATCTGTTCTATATAACCACAACTGTTCTAACTTTGGGCAATAACTAATGTGCAATAATCTATTTAATACACTGTGCTATAACCTGTGCAAGGATCCAGAAGAACTTCTTCTGCTTTCACCAAGTGAATATATGTTACAGAAGACAGAGCAGAGACACAACAAGAGAGACAAAAAAAGCACAGAAGCACACATTGATCCAGTAATCTGTTCTACATTAGATGGTAATAGCGGGTGAGCCGTCTTCTTTGGATGATGTCACAGTTAACAGAACGCCAGACCAGGTGTACCTACTATGAAGATAAAAGAGAGAGAACAGAAAGTTAAAGCAGAAATGACAACACGTAATGCATAATTGAAGAACAGTAGAACTCTATAGAGTGAGAAAATTAGATCCTGACGTCCTCCAGTAGCCTAAGCCTATAGCAGTAAAACTATAAAGGTAGCTCAGAGTAACATGAGCCACTCTAGTTATAAGCTTTGTCAAAAAGGAAAGTGTTAAGATTAGTCTTAAAAGTAGACAGGGTGTCTGCTTCACGGACCAAAACTGGGAGTTGGTTCCACAGGAGAGGAGCCTGATAGCTAAAGGATCTGCCTCCCATTCTACTTTTAGAGACTCTAGGAACCACCAGCAGACCTGCAGTCTGAGAGTGAAGTGCTCTGTTAGGAACATACGGGGTAATCCGAGCTCTGATATATGATGGAGCTTGATTATTAAGGGCTTTATACGTTAGAAGAATTTTAAATTCTATTCTTGATTTAACAGGAAGCCAATTAAGGGAAGCTAAAATTGGAGAAATATCATCCCTCCTGTTGATTTTCATCAGAACTCTTGCTGCAGCATTTTGGATCAGCTGAAGACTTTGAAAAGATCATGAAAGAGGAGGTGAAGATAACATTAAAATTCAAAAAGAAAGATGAAAATATTGCTCTGAGCCAAAAAATTGTTTCTAAGGAAACAAAAAAGAAAATAGGGGAAGTTGAAATGGCTAAAACGCTGAGAGATGGAAGCTTGTTAAATGTTTGTAAATTGGAAGAACAAAAAAGGAAAGCAATGAGTGTTGAGAGTATTGGAAATAAAAGAGTGGAAAGTAAAAGAGTGTTGGGAGAAAAGAAAGGATCCCGAGGAGTTATTTATGGAATTCCAGTTAATGAAGATCTAGAGAAATTAAAACATAAAATCATGTTAAAGTCAAGGATATAGAGAGAATGCAGAAAACAGTTAATAATGAGCGAGTTGACAGCTTATCTGTGCTTCTGGAATTTTCTACTCCAGAAGTTCCAGATAGAGTCAAAGTGGGTTTCTTGTGTTATTCAGTTAGGCCTTATGTTCCACCTCCACTTCGGTGTTTCAAGTGTCAGAGGTATGGTCACATTTGCTGCAGTGTGCAGGGGCAAACAGAGCTGTTTAAAATGTGGAGGGGACCACAATATACAAGAATATGGTAAAAATGTTCAGGATAAATGCTGTAATTGTGGTGGGGAACATAGGGCAACATATGGAGGGTGTGAAAGATTATGTAACTGGTAATTTAGTAGAGCAGATTGGGAGAAATATAAGGAAATAAGTGAAGATAAAATTAAGGAAATTGACATGAATCTTGGTATTGATTCATTAAACAAAATCTTTTGTAGTTCAATCATAGAAGCTGTTCAACAGTCAGTTCCAAAGAAAGGAGGGATACATAAAAAGAAGATAATTCCATGGTGGACAATAGAATGTGACCAGGCTATTAAATCCCGAAATAAAGCTTTTAAAATTCTATAAGGAAATCAGAATTTTCAAAATTTAATTGAATACAAGAAGATGCAAGCTATAGTAAAAAGAGTTATAAGAAATACAAAAAGAGAATATTGGAGAAATTATTGTAATTCATTAGGAAGAGAAACAGATATAGGGAAAGTATGGAAAATGATTAAACGAATGAATGGTATTAAAAGGGATTATAGTTATCCAGTTTTAGTTAGTGATAGAACAACGGCAGGTATTAATGAAGAAAAAGCAACAATGTTGTCACAAACATTTGTACAAATACATAGTTCCAATAATATTAGTGAAGAGTAGAAAACGGATAGAGCTATAACTTTATTGGAATTGGAATCTATTGTGGTTCCAATTCCAAAAACAGGTAAAGATAGCTCAAAACCAGAAAATTATAGACCTATTGCTTCAACATCATGTTTAAGTAAAATTATGGAGAAAATGGTAATTGAAAGATTAATTTATTTTGTTGAATCAAAAGGGTACTTATCAAATTATCAAAGCGGTTTCAGAAGAGGAAGGAATACTATGGATCCAATTGTGTGTTTACAACATGAGGTACTAACAGCAAACGTTAATAAAGAAAGTGTTTTGGCAGTGTTCTTAGATATAGAAAAGGCTTATGATATGATGTGGAAAGAGGGATTATTGATCAAATTGAGGAAAATGTGAATTTGTGGAAGAATTTATCATTGGGTAGAGAACTTTTTAACAATTCAATTCAATTCAATTTTATTTATATAATGCCAATTCATAAACATGTCATCTCGAGGCACTTTACAAAGTCAAAATCAATCATATTATACAGATTGGTCAAAAATTTCCTATATAAGGAAACCAGTTGATTGCATCAAAGTCCCAACAAGCAGCATTCACTCCTGGAGAAGCGCAGTGCTACAGGGAGAGTCGTCTGCATTGTCCATGGCTTTGCAGCAATCCCTCATACTGAGCAAGCATGAAGCGTCAGTGGAAAGAAAAACCACCCATTAGCAGGAAGGAAAAACCTCCAGCAGAACCGGGCTCAGTATGAACAGTCATCTGCCTCGACCGACTGGGGGTTACAGAAGACAGAGCAGACACAACAAGACAGACAAAAAAGCACAGAAGCACACATTGATCTAGTGATCTGTTATACATTAGATGGTAATAGTGGTGATCTGTCTTCCCTGGATGATGTCACAGTTAACAGAACGTCAGACCAGGTGTACCTACTATGAAGAAAAAAGAGAGAGAGCAAAAAGTTACAAGCTGAAATGACAACAGTCATTTCAATGTAATGCAATGCAAAACTGGAGAGCAGTAGACTGGAGAACAGTAGAAATCAGTAGAGTGAGAGAAATAGGCCCTGATGTCCTCCAGCAGCCTAAGCCTATAGCAGCATAACTACAGATGTAGCTCAGGGTAACATGAGCCACTCTAACTATAAACTTAAATTCTATTCTTGATTTAACAGGAAGCCAATGAAGGGAAGCTAAAATTGGAGAAATATGATCCCTCTTGTTGATTTTCATCAGAACTCTTGCTGCAGCATTTTGGATCAGCTGAAGACTTCGAACTGCATTTTGTGGACTTCCTGATAGTAAAGAATTACAATAGTCCAGCCTTGAAGTAACAAATGCATGGACTAGTTTTTCAGCATCACCCCTGGACAGAATGTTTCTAATTTTGGCGATATTCCGGAGGTGAAAAAAGGAAACTCTGGAAACCTGTTTAATATGGGATTTAAATGACACGTCTTGGTCGAAGACAACACCAAGATTTTTAACTTTATTTCCAGAGGCCAGAATGGATAATACAGGTAAGAGTTGGTAAGAGTCTTTCAGGGAGAAATTAAAAAGAACCACACAAGGCAGTATTATCAGTCCTTTATTATTTTCAGTTATGATAAATGATGCACTTAAAGAAATAGAAAATTAATTGGGTTGTTCATTGTTTGCTGATGACGGAGCTATTTGGAAACGTAGAAGGAATGTTAAATTTATTGTAGGGAAAGTCCAAAAAGCAATTCATAAGATTGAACAATGGTCTTACAAATGGAGTTTTAAATTTTCGGTAGATAAAACAAAAGTATTGCTTTTTACTCAGAAAAGAAATCAAGAAGTACAACTGAAGTTATATAATCAAGATTGTACTGTTCTCTCTATGTGTTTTACTCTTGCGTGAACACAGATAAACAGCCAGCCAAACTCCTTATTCAAGAGCCAGGAAGTGAGCGGCTTGCTCCTTTATTATCTTCTTACACATTTAGTCAGCATTTCTGACTGCTTTGAATCCAGTGTAAAACTAGAAAAGAAAGATACAAAAAAAATGGCTTAATAAACAGCCATGTAAATATCAGTATTAACGTATCAAAGTATCAGCTGCTTAATATTAACTCAACAGGTATTTTCACAGCCGGCTAGAAAAGCGGCAAATTAGCAAGTAAACACACACACTCTGCTGTCACACGGACCACGACATTTTACCGTTGCTTTTATACACAAAATAACCATAAAAGATATTAACATATCTTATCGAATCTGTAAACAAGAGCAACACTTACAACCATTGCTTTCGGAGAGATTAACTGCATTGTTGCTGCCCTGGGACGATGCACACACGCTGTCTTCCTCTTGTTTGCGTCTATACTTCCTACTTCCGGTTCGGAAGATTTTCAACATAAAAGCACCGCAAATTCATTTAAAACAGAGAACGGTATATTAACATTTCAAAGTAGTTTTTAAATGTCTTTTAAACATATTAAACATATTCAGGGCAGAACAAAGATCTAGAGAGAGTAAAGCAATTTAAATTCTTAGAGTATGGTTTGATGAAAAACTATCCTGGAAAGTGCACATAGATAAGGTTATTGAAAAATGTAAAAGGATACTTAATATATTGAGATGTTTAGTTGGGTATGAATGTTACATTCCTGCAGTGAAAAATAAAAGGGTTCATAATAAGGTTGGACATACATATATATATATATATATATATATATATATATATATATATAAATAAAGGCAAGGCAAGGCAAAGGCAAATTTATTTGTATAGCACAATTCAGTACAGAGACAATGCAAAGTGCTTTATTCAAATACAGGAAAAGAAAACAGAAAATGTAGACATCAATAAACAGCTGGACTAAAAAAGTTGAACTAATGCTGTTTCAGTAGAACAGTTTAACTAGAACAGTCAAAAACAGTCCTAAACAAATGTGTTTTTAATCTTGATTAAAAAGAACTCAGGTTTTCCGCACTTTTACAGTTTTCTGGAAGTTTGTTCCAGATAAGTGGAGCGTAGCAACTAAATGCTGCTTCTCCTTGTTTAGTTCTGGCTGTAGGTACGCAGAGAAGGCTGGAGCCAGAAGACCTGAGTGCTCTGGATGGTTGATACACTGATAACAAGTCTGTGATGTATTTAGATGCGTTCAGCAGCGTTCTGGATCAGCTGCAGCTGTCTGATCCACTTTTTAGGCAGACCTGTGAAAACACCGTTGCAGTAATCGATTCTACTAAAGATAAACGCATGGATTAGTTTTTCCAGATCCTGCTGAGACATCAGCCCTTTAATCCTGGAAATGTTCTCCAGGTGATAGAAAGCCGATCTTGTAATTGTCTTTAGACTATATATATATATATATATATATATATATATATATATATATATATATATATATATATATATATGCCTACATACACATGTACTGACATATATTCACTTGGTGATAGCAGCAGAAGTTCTTCCGGATCATTGCACAGGTTATAGCACAGTGTATTAAATAGATTATTGCACATTATTTATTGCCCAAAGTTAAAACAGTTGTGGTTATATAGAACAGATTGCTGGATCAATGTGTGCTTCTGTGCTTTTTTGTCTCTCTTGTTGTGTCTCTGCTCTGTCTTCTGTAACCCCCAGTCGGTCGAGGCAGATGACCGTTCATACCGAGCCCGGTTCTGGTTCTGCTGGAGGTTTTTCTTTCCTGTTAATGGGGAGTTTTTTTTTCCCTGTTGCTTCATGCTTGTTCAGTATGAGGGATTGTTGCAAAGCCATGGACAATGCAGGCTACTCTCCCTGTGGCTCTACGCTTTTTCAGGAGGAAATGCTGCTTGTCAAGACCTTTATGCAATCAACTGGTTCCCTCGGCTAAAATGTTTATCCATTTTAGCCGCGTAATCCTCCATAATTAAAGTCCGACAGTCCACAGATGGCAAAAGTTTGTTGATTCAAAATTAATTGTTCATCCACTTCAGCAACCAATGCATTGGAATTACGCCCTTATGTGTGCACACTATATTTAGATGGCCATCATATCGGTGGTAGCGCTACACATACCTAATCCAGACGAATGATTGTTCAAATCCAGCACCGAGCTGATCAACGGCGTCCTCACCGATGTCTATCCTGTCCGACGTCACCTCAGGTGAGCTGAGTTCGATCAGCTGATGCTCCACTCCAAACACGTAACCTCCAGCCCAGTCTTATCTTGCGCAATCACCACCATCAACCATGCAGAAACACGTATCTTTACTTATGCACAGTTCGTGAAGATGCACAAACAGTTTTTGACTGGTTTTGTAGCGGTCAAGCCAATACTTTAAGCCACTGAGGTGCTGCATCGGGGTAATAGAGTTGATGCGCTTATTGTTACCTTTTTGGGATGAATTAGAGTCCGAGTCGTCAGGGTATGTTGAACGCTTCGTCCATTTATTTTCCTCTTTGCATATCAAATGTCCATCATACATGAACACATCTCCAGACAACATATAAAGCAGACTTGCTTGCTTGTATTTATCTTTTTGCGGTCAAAAACTGTTTTCCCCTTCCGGGTGGAAAAACCTACCTATCAAAGAAAAGTTCCCCCCTTAAATAGACATGAACGCTAATTACCCAATCAATGCATTTGCGCTCCTACATATAGGATTGAAGATTAAAATCTTATTTCTTTTAAAGGCCAGCTAAAGATATTTTAAAGCTGCTTCCACTTTTGGACGAATGTGTATGAATGGTTTGGTAAAATATGTACCGTGACTTACAGATGACGCCCAAACATTTGGGTTTGCTGCCATCTAGTGTTGGAAATAATAAATGTTTTTTCCTTCAAAACACATCTCATGTTATAAATAATTGGCAAAAAAATATGGTTGGACGTAGCAAAAATGTTTTTGATAACTTTTGATCCTCTATGTGTGAGGAATTTTTTGGAGTAACTTTGAATGCCATAAGTGTAACGGTTTAGGAGTAGTTTATTCAAATGTAACACCCAAAAATATGGGAAAATGACATATTTGATGAGAAATGAATGATTTCCTGTAGGAGGTAGCCCATTGCTTCAAGAGGCTTTTTTGTAGGGCCTATGAAGTTACATGCACTTACCGAGTTTCATAATTCTCAGACAAAGCATGGCTTGGGGCTTACTGATTTAATGCGTTTTTAATGGTTTTCCACAAACCTGATTTTTGCAATGCGACAGCTCAGGCAAATATGCATATTTCATAAAACCTTTGATAACTTTTAAACGTCAATGTCTTAACTGCATGCTGAAAAAATTTGAAAGTAATAGGTTAAAATGCCTAGGACTAGTTCGTTAAAGTTTGAGGCAAAAACGGCCAATATTTTACCCTTTGACCCAAAATAGCAGACTTCCTGTGGGTTTTAGAGCATACACCCAAGAGACTTTTTTTCATAATTTTAAAAAACCTACCTAGGTAAAAAATTTCAGCTTTCTACGTGTTACGGTTTGGCCCAACTCACTCTAGTTGGCGCTGTTGAGCAGGTTTGCCACGCCCGTTTTCAATTACACTAAAATCATGCGATTTCTCACGGGGGACAATTTTGGGCAAAGTTTGGTGAGTTTTCATGCATGTTTAGGCCTCCAAAAAGCCGTTTCAAAAGTCACAAGAATAAATAATAATAATAATTAAAGCCGCAAGCGGCGATGAGCGGCCCTCGCAGCCAAGCACCGCTGGGGTACGCGCACCGCCTGCCGCCAGCCACCGCAGAAGCTGTCACGCATTTTCCCCGCCCGTCCACTGGGCGATTCACACGAACCCTTTCGGCAGCGCTCCCCCACGACTCACAAAAAATCTGGTGCAGATTGGTGGATGCAGCGAGGAGATACAGCCGTTGAATAATGATAATGCATTTGGCCACCGGGCCGGACCGCTGGGGTTGTAAAGAGATGACATGTTGGAACTATATAAATAAAATTGGATAGAATTAATTTGTCTTTATATAAAACACATGAGTTGCCTCTTGGCATGGCATGCACTAATATATATATATATATATATATATATATATATATACATATACATACACACATTTGACCTAATAAAATACATTATTCATGTTTTTATTAGGTCAAATGCAATAATTCAATTCAATTTTATTTATATAGCGCCAAATCATGAAACATGTCATCTCAAGGCACTTTACAAAGTTACGTTCAATCATATTATACATATTGGGTCAGATTATACAGATTGGTCAAAAATGTTCCTATATAAGGAAACCAGTTGATACATTTTGGGTCAGATTATACAGATTGGTCAAAAATGTTCCTATATAAGGAAACCGGTTGATTGCATCAAAGTCTCGACAAGCAGCATTCACTCCTGGAGAAGCGTAGAGCCACAGGGAGAGTCGTCTGCATTGTACATGGCTTTGCTGCAATCCCTCATACTGAGCAAGCATGAAGCGACAGTGGGAAGAAAAACTCCCCATTAACGGGAAGGAAAACCTCCAGCAGAACCGGGCTCAGTATGAACGGTCATCTGCCTCGACCGACTGGGGGTTACAGAAGACAGAGCAGAGACACAACAAGAGAGACAAAAAAAGCACAGAAGCACACATTGATCCAGTAATCTGTTCTACATTAGATGGTAATAGCGGGTAAGCCGTCTTCTTTGGATGATGTCACAGTTAACAGAACGCCAGACCAGGTGTACCTACTATGAAGATAAAAGAGAGAAACAGAAAATTAAAGCAGAAATGACAACACGTAATGCATAATTGAAGAACAGTAGAACTCTATAGAGTGAGAAAATTAGATCCTGACGTCCTCCAGTAGCCTAAGCCTATAGCAGTAAAACTATAAAAGGTAGCTCAGAGTAACATGAGCCACTCTAGTTATAAGCTTTGTCAAAAAGGAAGGTTTTAAGATTAGTCTTAAAAGTAGACAGGGTGTCTGCTTCACGGACCAAAACTGGGAATTGGTTCCACAGGAGAGGAGCCTGATAGCTAAAGGATCTGCCTCCCATTCTACTTTTAGAGACTCTAGGAACCACCAGCAGACCTGCAGTCTGAGAGCAAAGTGCTCTGTTAGGAACATACGGGGTAATCAGAGCTCTGATATATGATGGAGCTTGATTATTAAGGGCTTTATACGTTAGAAGAAGAATTTTAAATTCTATTTTTGATTTCACAGGAAGCCAATGAAGGGAAGCTAAAATTGGAGAAATATGATCCCGCTTGTTGATTTTCATCAGAACTCTTGCTGCAGCATTTTGGATCAGCTGAAGGCTTTGAACTGCAGTTTGTGGACTTCCTGATAGTAACGAATTGCAATAGTCCAGCCTTGAAGTAACAAATGCATGGACTAGTTTTTCAGCATCACTCCTGGACAGAATGTTTCTAATTTTGGCGATATTCCGGAGGTGAAAAAAGGAAACTCTGGAAACCTGTTTAATATGGGATTTAAATGACATGTCTTGGTCAAAAATAACACCAAGGTTTTTTACTTTATTACCAGAGGCCAAGTTAATGCCATCCAGATTAAGTGATTGGTTAAGAAGTTTATTTTTTGAGGACTCTGGCCCAAAGATTACAACTTCGGTCTTGTCAGAATTTAGATGCAGGAAATTTAAAGTCATCCAGCTTTTGATGTCATCAAGACATGACTGCAGTTGAAGTAATTGATTGGATTCATCAGGATTTATGGATAAATATAGCTGAGTGTCATCAGCATAACAGTGGAAATTAATCCCATGCTGTCTGATAATTTTGCCGATCGGAAGCATATATTTAGTAAAGAGAATTGGTCCAAGGACTGAACCCTGTGGTACTCCACAGGTGACCCTAGAGTTTAAGGAAGATTTATTATTAACATGAACAAACTGGAATCTGTCCGACAGATAAGATTTAAACCAGCCTAATGCTTTTCCCTTAATCCCTACAGTATGCTCAAGTCTTTGCAGGAGAATATTTTGATCAACTGTATCAAATGCAGTACTGAGATCTAACAGGACAAGTACAGACACAAGTCCATTATCTGAGGCCATGAGAATATCATTAGTGACCTTCACCAGAGCTGTTTCAGTGCTATGATGAGCTCTGAAGCCTGACTGAAACTCCTCAAGTAGGTCATTGCTTTGTAAATGTTCACAAAGTTGATTAGCAACTACTTTCTCAAGAATTTTAGATAAGAAAAGAAGATTAGATATAGGTCTGTAGTTTACTAGCTCATCTTGATCAAGAGAAGGTTTCTTAAGTAAAGGTTTAATAACAGCTACTTTAAAAACCTGTGGTACATATCCATTTACTAAGGATAGATTAATCATGTCTAAAATAGGACCACTGATCAAAGGGAATACCTCCTTAAACAACTTAGTTGGGATTGGGTCTAACACACAGGTAGAAGTTTTAGATGAAGCTAAGATTTTAGATAGCTCAGAAAGCTCTACTGCTTCTAAACAGTTCAAACGCTGTGCAGGTTCTAAAGATTCCTCCAATGCTGCCTTACTTATAATAGATAATAGATATAATAGATTGTATTTTACGTATCAGGTACATAATACACACACACACACATACGATATTATACGTAATATAATAACCATTATAACAATTTAAGAAACTAGTTATAATGGTTATATATCAAAAAAGAACATGGAACACAAAAAACATGGTCCATCATATGGGAAGGAGGGACCTGTTGGACCTTTCTATTGCATCCCCTGTCCCTTGATCCGATCAGCCATTTCGACACTGCCCTCTCCAAATCCTTCCTGGTGATCTGTCTGGTTAATGTGTTGTTCTTTAAAGCTCCTGCGGGAAACATATCTTATGGTCACTTTATATGTACCAACACAACTCTCAACTACAATTGTAAAGTCAACTATGTTAAGGTGAAATTTACCAACAAATGATCAGTTTTATATCAATTACCCAAGATTTAAATTGTAATTTTGGGTGAAGTATCCCTTTACATAATTGACTTTACAAACCTGCAAACGTCAGAATGAACTGGGAAAAAGCTAAGAAAAAAAGATCAAAATTCAAAGCTGACTGGCCAAGGCTGTCACATTTTTTTACTTCTTTCTAAAATCTGGCTTTATTAAATTGCCCATAAAAAAATTAAAAACCAAGGAAAAATTACAAAATGTAATTTTTTTGATAAGAACAGCTGTTGACTGGAAGATCTGTGCAAGAAAATCTTGAAAACATTTCTTATATGATAACATTTCTGGAGCACCTGTTTTGAGGGGACATTTATGTCCTTAAGGTGAGGGTATTATTGACATTAGAAAATTAAATTCATAACATACATAAATTTCCCTCGACAGACACAAATATCCTAAAGTTACTATATTACAGTTATTATCCATTATGCACTTACCAAATATGACTTCAAACAGATTTAAAGTCCTGAATTCCTACTTTCCATTCCAGCCCACAAAGTTGTACTGCCTTGACAGGCCATAGTCCATGATGAAGAACATCATACGTCTTGTGGCCTCATCCACAGTCCTCCCACCAATGTCTGACACTGCTGTGACCTAAGGGGGAACAAAAACAGTTCAAAGCTAATTAATTTTTATATCTTACAGGAGTAAACACGATGCAAAGACAAACTCTGGGTCTAGATTATTTCCATTGTTGATTAATCTATTGATTATTTTAACAATTAATTGATTGGTTGCTATAATAATAAAATGTTACAAAATTTTGAAAAATGTCAGTGTTTCCCAAATCTCTTGTTCTGTCAACAAAACATGGAGATACTCAGTTTATTGCTTAAGACTTTTTATGACTCTGTGGTGGCCTCAGCCCTTCTCTACGCTGTCGTCTGCTGGGCTCCAGGCAGCGCAGAACGGGACCGAATGAGTCTGAATAAGCTGGTGAGGAAGGCCACTTCTGTCCTGGGCTGCACTCTGGACTCAGCGGAGGAAGTAGCTGAGAGGAGGGTGTTGTCCAAGTTCACATCCATCATGGACAACACCTTCCACCCCCTGTGCCAGACTGTAGAGCAGCTGAGCAGCTCCTTTAGTGGCAGACTTAGACACCCTGTCTGTAAAAAGGAGCGCTACCGCAAGTCATTCATTCCTGCTGCTATCAGAATATACAGTGCTGCACTGTAACTGTAACCAATGTGCAATAATCTAATTCACTGTGCGATAACCCGTGCAATAATCCTGAAAGAAGTGACTTCTGCTGCTATCAGTAACTGTAACCACAACTGTTATAACTTTGGGCAATAACTAATGTGCAATAATCTATTTAATACACTGTGCTATAACCTGTCCAATGATCCAAAGAACTTCTGCTGCTATCACCAGGTATATATGTCAGTACATGTGTATGTAGGCATATGTATGTGTCACAGGACAGGTTGCCCTGTGACTGGCAACCTGTCCAGGATGGACGAGCCCCCACCCCCCACGACCCCGTGTGACGCCGAGCTGCGTTTCCCCATCAGATACGGCTTGACGTCACACCTGTAGGGAAAAGCCGGTATAAATCGATGAAGGATGGGATGTTAATTTTTTAAAAAGTTTAATAAAATTGCTCAAAGTTTATCAGAAAAAAACATAACTTGCTTTTAAATATGGACATTTTTAATAAGCAAAATGTTAATGTATTTCGTAAAGTTATTGTTGAAGTTAATCTTGGCTGCAGTACTCTGTTTGGCAGATGTTTTGGGGTTGGAGTAAAATGAGTCCATAGATCCACAGACAGGAGGCTTGTTCAGTGGTTTCTAGTACGACTTGCTTCTGCAGTGTCGCTCAACTGCGTGTAAAAATAAAAAAAATTACTTCATAAAAGCTCTCTGAGAATCACCTCTGGCCTCACCCAGTTAGAACCCGCTCTCCAGTCCATGTTGTAGCTGCAGTTTTTTTTTTACGTCGTTTCCTTAATAATCTGTACAAATCAAAATCCTTGTCATTTTATTAAGAGTGTCGTGGTGCGCAGCGGCTCATCAGGTGGAGCTGCTGCATATTGACTGATAGCCGCTCTGACTGCAGCTCTGCCTTCTTTTGTTCAGAAAAGCGCAGGTGAAATTATTTAATTTATTATTTAACTTTTTCCAAATCGGACCCTGTCAAATGCGGGACAAATGCGCGTCATGGTAAATTAGCCTTTACTCTTCGAATTTTAAATAAAGCGTTACAGCGAATATTGAGGAGGTCCCTGATTGGTTTATCAGCTAAGTTGCTGGAAGCCAGTGAATACACGCTGAAAGGTGACATGGCCACAGGTGGAAATAATTCATTAATTAACTGGAGCAGCGACAGTGTGTCTGTCGACAGAAACGCTTACCGAGGGAAGTTGTTGTCAGATGGTCAATCCGCTCCACTTCCTGACTTGCTGGTTCGCATAAACCCAAAGAAAACCTTTGACCACCACTGCTTTCATTCATGCATCTGTGGCCAGTTTGAGATGTTCTTCCAAAAGTTATGATTGAACACCGATCATAACTTTTGGTCTACGTATACATGTCTGTGCTGGTAGCCAGCGCAGAGCCATAGAGAGAAAGGCTCTGAGCCAGCGGAACCCGGATGTAAACAAGAGCCTTGCTCGTTAGCCTTAAGGCGCTAGCATTAGCGCTAATATTAGCGCCTTAAGGCACTAGAATTAGCCGCAGAACTGAGACTGCTCATCCCACCTCAAGTTGTGGTGGGGGATATTACACTACATGCATATATAATCCAAAAAGCCTTACCTGTTTGTCTGTTTCCCCTCCTAAATTCTCCAATGTGTGGTGCTAATGTTGTTAGCTGTGACATCACGGACTTCTTCCTCAGGCAAACGGACACGTTTCAGATTGTTGGAGTGCGCCCCCTGCTGTTGGGAAGTCTTCTTCTTCTCTTGATCTTTATGAACTTTTCTCACAGTGTGTCATATACGTTCAACTGTCTGTTGTTCCTCACAATATTTACATATGCCAGTGTTATGCTTCCCTATTTTGAATAATGTACCATCTAATCCTGTGTGGGCAAATCTAAGTCTTGATATGAGATAAGATAAGATAGTCTTTATTGATCTCACATTGGAGAAATTCACTTGTCGGCTCAATAGTGTGTGTGTATATATATATATATATATATATATATATACACATGCCTACATACACATGTACTGACATATATTCACTTGGTGAAAGCAGAAGAAGTTCTTCTGGATCCTTGCACAGGTTATAGCACAGTGTATTAAATAGATTATTGCACATTAGTTATTGCCCAAAGTCATAACAGTTGTGGTTATATAGAACAGATTACTGGATCACTGTGTGCTTCTGTGCTTTTTTTGTCTGTCTTGTTGTGTCTCTGCTCTGTCTTCTGTAACCCCCAGTGGGTCGAGGCAGATGACCGTTCATACTGAGCCCGGTTCTGCTGGAGGTTTGTCCTTCATGTTAATGAAGGAGGTTTTTTTCCCCTGTTGCTTCATGCTTGCTCAGTATGAGGGATTGTTGCAAAGCCATGGACAATGCAGACAACTCTCCCTGTGACTCTACGCTTCTTCAGGAGGAAATGCTGCTTGTCAAGACTTTTATGCAATCAACTGGTTCCCTTATATAGGATTAAAGATTCAAAGCTTCTTTCTTTTAAAGGCCAGCTAAAGATATTTTAAAGCTGCTTCCACTTTTGGACGAATGTGTATGAATGGTTTGGTAAAATATGTACCGTGACTTACAGATGACGCCCAAACATTTGGGTTTGCTGCCATCTAGTGTTGGAAATAATAAATGTTTTTTCCTTCAAAACACAATTCATGTTATAAATAATTGTCAAAAAAATATGGTTGGACGTAGCAAAAATGTTTTTGATAACTTTTGATCCTCTATGTGTGAGGAATTTTTTGGAGTAACTTTGAATGCCATAAGTGTAACGGTTTAGGAGTAGTTTATTCAAATGTAACACCCAAAAATATGGGAAAATGACATCTTTGATGAGAAATGAATGATTTCCTGTAGGAGGTAGCCCATTGCTTCAAGAGGCTTTTTTGTAGGGCCTATGAAGTTACATGCACTTACTGAGTTTCATAATTCTCAGACAAAGCATGGCTTGGGGCTTACTGATTTAATGCGTTTTTAATGGTTTTCCACAAACCTGATTTTTGCAATGCGACAGCTCAGGCAAATATGCATATTTCATAAAACCTTTGATAACTTTTAAAAGTCAATGTCTTAACTGCATGCTGAAAAAAATTGAAAGTAATAGGTTAAAATGCCTAGGACTAGTTCGTTAAAGTTTGAGGCAAAAACGGCCAATATTTTACCCTTTGACCCAAAATAGCAGACTTCCTGTGGGTTTTAGAGCATACACCCAAGAGACTTTTTTTCATAATTTTAAAAAACCTACCTAGGTAAAAAATTTCAGCTTTCTACGTGTTACGGTTTGGCCCAACTCACTCTAGTTGGCGCTGTTGAGCAGGTTTGCCACGCCCGTTTTCAATTACACTAAAATCATGCGATTTCTCACGGGGGACAATTTTGGGCAAAGTTTGGTGAGTTTTCATGCATGTTTAGGCCTCCAAAAAGCCGTTTCAAAAGTCCCAAGAATAAATAATAATAATAATAATAATAAAATCTGCAGTTACAATAGGCCTTCGCAGCGCTTAGCTGCTCGGGCCTAATAATAATAATAATAATAAAATCTGCAGTTACAATAGGCCTTCGCAGCGCTTAGCTGCTCGGGCCTAATAATAATAAAATCTGCAGTTACAATAGGCCTTCGCAGCGCTTAGCTGCTCGGGCCTAATAATTAACACTACAGATACAATAGGCCTTCGCAGCGCTTAGCTGCTCGGGCCTAATAATAAGAAGAAACAACACAGAAACAATAGGCCTTCGCAGCGCTTCGCTGCTCGGGCCTAATAATAATAATAAAATCTGCAATTACAATAGGCCTTCGCAGCGCTTAGCTGCTCGGGCCTAATAATAATAATAATAATAATAATAATTAAAGCCGCAAGCGGCGATGAGCGGCCCTCGCAGCCAAGCACCGCTGGGGTACGCGCACCGCCTGCCGCCAGCCACCGCAGAAGCTGTCACGCATTTTGCCCGCCCGTCCACCGGGCGATTCACACGAACCCTTTCGGCAGCGCTCCCCCACGACTCACAAAAAATCTGGTGCAGATTTGTCGATGCAGCGAGGAGATACAGCCATTGAATAATGATAATGCATTTGGCCACCGGGCCGGACCGCTGGGGTTGTAAAGAGATGACATGTTGGAACTATATAAATAAAATTGGATTGAATTCATTTGTCTTTATATAAAACACATGAGTTGCCTCTTGGCATGACATGCACTATATATATATATATATATATATATATATATATATATATATACACACATTTGACCTAATAAAATACATTATTCATGTTTTTATTAGGTCAAATGCAATAATTCAATTCAATTTTATTTATATAGCGCCAATTCATGAAACATGTCATCTCAAGGCACTTTAAAAAGTTACGTTCAATCATATTATACAGATTGGTCAAAAATGTTCCTATATAAGGAAACCGGTTGATACATATTGGGTCAGATTATACAGATTGGTCAAAAATGTTCCAATATAAGGAAACCGGTTGATTGCATCAAAGTCTCGACAAGCAGCATTCACTCGTGGAGAAGCGTAGAGCCACAGGGAGAGTCGTCTGCATTGTACATGGCTTTGCTGCAATCCCTCATACTGAGCAAGCATGAAGCGACAGTGGGAAGAAAAACTCCCCATTAACGGGAAGGAAAACCTCCAGCAGAACCGGGCTCAGTATGAACGGTCATCTGCCTCAAGCGACTGGGGGTTACAGAAGACAGAGCAGAGACACAACAAGACAGACAAAAAAAGCACAGAAGCACACAGTGATCCAGTAATCTGTTCTATATAACCACAACTGTTCTAACTTTGGGCAATAACTAATGTGCAATAATCTATTTAATACACTGTGCTATAACCTGTGCAAGGATCCAGAAGAACTTCTTCTGCTTTCACCAAGTGAATATATGTTACAGAAGACAGAGCAGAGACACAACAAGAGAGACAAAAAAAGCACAGAAGCACACATTGATCCAGTAATCTGTTCTACATTAGATGGTAATAGCGGGTGAGCCGTCTTCTTTGGATGATGTCACAGTTAACAGAACGCCAGACCAGGTGTACCTACTATGAAGATAAAAGAGAGAGAACAGAAAGTTAAAGCAGAAATGACAACACGTAATGCATAATTGAAGAACAGTAGAACTCTATAGAGTGAGAAAATTAGATCCTGACGTCCTCCAGTAGCCTAAGCCTATAGCAGTAAAACTATAAAGGTAGCTCAGAGTAACATGAGCCACTCTAGTTATAAGCTTTGTCAAAAAGGAAAGTGTTAAGATTAGTCTTAAAAGTAGACAGGGTGTCTGCTTCACGGACCAAAACTGGGAGTTGGTTCCACAGGAGAGGAGCCTGATAGCTAAAGGATCTGCCTCCCATTCTACTTTTAGAGACTCTAGGAACCACCAGCAGACCTGCAGTCTGAGAGTGAAGTGCTCTGTTAGGAACATACGGGGTAATCCGAGCTCTGATATATGATGGAGCTTGATTATTAAGGGCTTTATACGTTAGAAGAATTTTAAATTCTATTCTTGATTTAACAGGAAGCCAATTAAGGGAAGCTAAAATTGGAGAAATATCATCCCTCCTGTTGATTTTCATCAGAACTCTTGCTGCAGCATTTTGGATCAGCTGAAGACTTTGAAAAGATCATGAAAGAGGAGGTGAAGATAACATTAAAATTCAAAAAGAAAGATGAAAATATTGCTCTGAGCCAAAAAATTGTTTCTAAGGAAACAAAAAAGAAAACAGGGGAAGTTGAAATGGCTAAAACGCTGAGAGATGGAAGCTTGTTAAATGTTTGTAAATTGGAAGAACAAAAAAGGAAAGCAATGAGTGTTGAGAGTATTGGAAATAAAAGAGTGGAAAGTAAAAGAGTGTTGGGAGAAAAGAAAGGATCCCGAGGAGTTATTTATGGAATTCCAGTTAATGAAGATCTAGAGAAATTAAAACATAAAATCATGTTAAAGTCAAGGATATAGAGAGAATGCAGAAAACAGTTAATAATGAGCGAGTTGACAGCTTATCTGTGCTTCTGGAATTTTCTACTCCAGAAGTTCCAGATAGAGTCAAAGTGGGTTTCTTGTGTTATTCAGTTAGGCCTTATGTTCCACCTCCACTTCGGTGTTTCAAGTGTCAGAGGTATGGTCACATTTGCTGCAGTGTGCAGGGGCAAACAGAGCTGTTTAAAATGTGGAGGGGACCACAATATACAAGAATATGGTAAAAATGTTCAGGATAAATGCTGTAATTGTGGTGGGGAACATAGGGCAACATATGGAGGGTGTGAAAGATTATGTAACTGGTAATTTAGTAGAGCAGATTGGGAGAAATATAAGGAAATAAGTGAAGATAAAATTAAGGAAATTGACATGAATCTTGGTATTGATTCATTAAACAAAATCTTTTGTAGTTCAATCATAGAAGCTGTTCAACAGTCAGTTCCAAAGAAAGGAGGGATACATAAAAAGAAGATAATTCCATGGTGGACAATAGAATGTGACCAGGCTATTAAATCCCGAAATAAAGCTTTTAAAATTCTATAAGGAAATCAGAATTTTCAAAATTTAATTGAATACAAGAAGATGCAAGCTATAGTAAAAAGAGTTATAAGAAATACAAAAAGAGAATATTGGAGAAATTATTGTAATTCATTAGGAAGAGAAACAGATATAGGGAAAGTATGGAAAATGATTAAACGAATGAATGGTATTAAAAGGGATTATAGTTATCCAGTTTTAGTTAGTGATAGAACAACGGCAGGTATTAATGAAGAAAAAGCAACAATGTTGTCACAAACATTTGTACAAATACATAGTTCCAATAATATTAGTGAAGAGTAGAAAACGGATAGAGCTATAACTTTATTGGAATTGGAATCTATTGTGGTTCCAATTCCAAAAACAGGTAAAGATAGCTCAAAACCAGAAAATTATAGACCTATTGCTTCAACATCATGTTTAAGTAAAATTATGGAGAAAATGGTAATTGAAAGATTAATTTATTTTGTTGAATAAAAAGGGTACTTATCAAATTATCAAAGCGGTTTCAGAAGAGGAAGGAATACTATGGATCCAATTGTGTGTTTACAACATGAGGTACTAACAGCAAAAGTTAATAAAGAAAGTGTTTTGGCAGTGTTCTTAGATATAGAAAAGGCTTATGATATGATGTGGAAAGAGGGATTATTGATCAAGTTGAGGAAAATGTGAATTTGTGGAAGAATTTATCATTGGGTAGAGAACTTTTTAACAATTCAATTCAATTCAATTTTATTTATATAACGCCAATTCATAAACATGTCATCTCGAGGCACTTTACAAAGTCAAAATCAATCATATTATACAGATTGGTCAAAAATTTCCTATATAAGGAAACCAGTTGATTGCATCAAAGTCCCAACAAGCAGCATTCACTCCTGGAGAAGCGCAGTGCTACAGGGAGAGTCGTCTGCATTGTCCATGGCTTTGCAGCAATCCCTCATACTGAGCAAGCATGAAGCGTCAGTGGAAAGAAAAACCACCCATTAGCAGGAAGGAAAAACCTCCAGCAGAACCGGGCTCAGTATGAACAGTCATCTGCCTCGACCGACTGGGGGTTACAGAAGACAGAGCAGAGACACAACAAGACAGACAAAAAAGCACAGAAGCACACATTGATCCAGTGATCTGTTATACATTAGATGGTAATAGTGGTGATCTGTCTTCCCTGGATGATGTCACAGTTAACAGAACGTCAGACTAGGTGTACCTACTATGAAGAAAAAAGAGAGAGAGCAAAAAGTTACAAGCTGAAATGACAACAGTCATTTCAATGTAATGCAATGCAAAACTGGAGAGCAGTAGACTGGAGAACAGTAGAAATCAGTAGAGTGATAAAAATATACCCTGATGTCCTCCAGTAGCCTAAGCCTATAGCAGCACAACTATAGATGTAGCTCAGGGTAACATGAGCCACTCTAACTATCAGCTTTGTCAAAAAGGAAAGTTTTAAGATTAGTCTTAAAAGTAGACAAGGTGTCTGCCTCACGGACCAAAACTGGGAGTTGGTTCCACAGGAGAGGAGCCTGATAGCTAAAGGATCTGCCTCCCATTCTACTTTTAGAGACTCTAGGAACCACCAGCAGACCTGCAGTCTGAGAGCAAAGTGCTCTGTTAGGAACATACGGGGTAATCAGAGAATGGGAAATGACCTAGAAGTTGGAAAGAGGCTATTGTGGTTCCAATTCCAAAAACGGGTAAAGATAGCTCAAAACCAGAAAATTATAGACCTATTTCTTTAACATCATGTTTAAGTAAAATTATGGAGAAAATGGTAATTGAAAGATTAATTTATTTTGTTGAATCAAAAGGGTACTTATCAAATTATCAAAGCGGTTTCAGAAGAGGAAGGAATACTATGGATCCAATTGTGTGTTTACAACATGAGGTACTAACAGCAAAAGTTAATAAAGAAAGTGTTTTGGCAGTGTTCTTAGATATAGAAAAGGCTTATGATATGATGTGGAAAGAGGGACTATTGATCAAATTGAGGAAAATGTGAATTTGTGGAAGAATTTATCATTGGGTAGAGAACTTTTTAACAATACAATTCAATTAAATTTTATTTATATAACGCCAATTCATAAACATGTCATCTCGAGGCACTTTACAAAGTCAAAATCAATCATATTATACAGATTGGTCAAAAATGTCCTATATAAGGAAACCAGTTGATTGCATCAAAGTCCCAACAAGCAGCATTCACTCCTGGAGAAGCGCAGTGCTACAGGGGGAGTCGTCTGCATTGTCCATGGCTTTGCAACAATCCCTCATACTGAGCAAGCATGAAGCGTCAGTGGAAAGAAAAACCACCCATTAGCAGGAAGGAAAAACCTCCAGCAGAACCAGGCTCAGTATGAACGGTCATCTGCCTCGACCGACTGGGGGTTACAGAAGACAGAGCAGAGACACAACAAGACAGACAAAAAAGCACAGAAGCACACATTGATCCAGTGATCTGTTATACATTAGATGGTAATAGTGGTGATCTGTCTTCCCTGGATGATGTCACAGTTAACAGAACGTCAGACTAGGTGTACCTACTATGAAGAAAAAAGAGAGAGAACAAAAAGTTACAAGCTGAAATGACAACAGTCATTTCAATGTAATGCAATGCAAAACTGGAGAACAGTAGACTGGAGAACAGTAGAAATCAGTAGATTGAGAGAAATAGGCCCCGATGTCCTCCAGCAGCCTAAGCCTATAGCAGCATAACTACAGATGTAGCTCAGGGTAACATGAGCCACTCTAACTATAAGCTTAAATTCTATTCTTGATATAACAGGAAGCCAATGAAGGGAAGCTAAAATTGGAGAAATATGATCCCTCTTGTTGATTTTCATCAGAACTCTTGCTGCAGCATTTTGGATCAGCTGAAGACTTCGAACTGCATTTTGTGGACTTCCTGATAGTAAAGAATTACAATAGTCCAGCCTTGAAGTAACAAATGCATGGACTAGTTTTTCAGCATCACCCCTGGACAGAATGTTTCTAATTTTGGCGATATTCCTGAGGTGAAAAAAAGGAAACTCTGGAAACCTGTTTAATATGGGATTTAAATGACATGTCTTGGTCGAAGACAACACCAAGATTTTTAACTTTATTTCCAGAGGCCAGAATGGATAATACAGGTAAGAGTTGGTAAGAGTCTTTCAGGGAGAAATTAAAAAGAACCACACAAGGCAGTATTATCAGTCCTTTATTATTTTCAGTTATGATAAATGATGCACTTAAAGAAATAGAAAATGAATTGGGTTGTTCATTGTTTGCTGATGACGGAGCTATTTGGAAACGTAGAAGGAATGTTAAATATATTGTAGGCTCTTCCTGGCTCTTATTCAAGAGCCAGGAAGTGAGCGGCTTGCTCCTTTATTATCTTCTTACACATTTAGTCAGCATTTCTGACTGCTTTGAATCCAGTGTAAAACTAGAAAAGAAAGATACAAAAAAAAATGGCTTAATAAACAGCCATGTAAATATCAGTATTAACGTATCAAAGTATCAACTGCTTAATATTAACTCAACAGGTATTTTCACAGCCGGCTAGAAAAGTGGCAAATTAGCAAGTAAACACACACACTCTGCTGTCACACAGACCACGACATTTTACCGTTGCTTTTATACACAAAATAACCATAAAAGATATTAACATATCTTATCGAATCTGTAAACAATGAGCAACACTTACAACCATTGCTTTCGGAGATTAACTGCATTGTTGCTGCCCTGAGACGATGCACACATGCTCTCTTCCTCTTGTTTGCGTCTTTACTTCGTACTTCCGGTTTGGAAGATTTTCAACATAAAAGCACCGCAAATTCATTTAAAACAGAGAACGGTATATTAACATTTCAAAGTAGTTTTTAAATGTCTTTTAAACATATTAAACATATTCAGGGCAGAACAAAGATCTAGAGAGAGTAAAGCAATTTAAATTCTTAGGAGTATGGTTTGATAAAAAAAAACTATCCTGGAAAGTGCACATAGATAAGGTTATTGAAAAATGTAAAAGGATACTTAATATATTGAGATGTTTAGTTGGGTATGAATGTTACATTCCTGCAGTGAAAAAGAAAGGGTTCATAATGAAGTTGGACAATTATTCAGAAAGCTACAGAATTAGGATTAAATCATTTAAATATTAGTCCAACAGTACCATTATCAATAACACCACCATGGATTTTACCTGAAACAATAGTAGATTTAACAATATTGGAAAAGAAAAATAGAGATAAAATGTAATTCTTTAATAGTGGAGGAATATATAGAACAGTTTTATAATAATGTAAAAATGTATACGGATGCATCAAAAAAGCAATTACGACAAACTGGAGTAGGTGTAATAATTCCAGAGTTTAAACTGCATATAGGGAAGAAATTAAATGAAGGAATATCTGTTTATACGGCAGAAATTATTGCATTATTAGTTGCTGTAGAATGGATTGAGGAAGTGAGACCATTAAGAGCTGTCATATGTTCAGATTCAAGTTCATCATTGATCAGTTTAAAAAGAAATCATTCAGAAAGCCGTCCAGATATCTTATTAGTAATTCAACAAATATTATATCATATTCAGATGATGGGGTTATCAGCTGTGTTTCTTTGGGTTCCTGCACATATAGGAGTGAAAGGTAATGAAATGGCTGATAAGAAAGCTAAAGAGTCGATAAATAAAAGTAAGAGTGATTAAGAATAGACATGGGTAAATCAGAGGTTCAAAGTATTATGCTGCCATCTTGTGGTCAAAAATAATACCTGTTTTTATGACAAAATGACATCTTTGATGAAAATTAATTGACTTTCTTTAGGGTTTACACAATTGGTCCAAGAGACTTTTTTGTAGGGACTGAGAAGTTACATCTGCTTACCGAGTTTCATAATTCTCAGACAAAGCATGGCTTGGGGCTTACTGATTTAATGCGTTTTTAATGGTTTTCCACAAACCTGATTTTTGCAATGCGACAGCTCAGGCAAATATGCATATTTCATAAAACCTTTGATAACTTTTAACCCTCAAGGTCTCATCTCCACGCTGAAAAAATTTGAAAGTGATAACTTAAAATGCCTAGGACTAGTTCGTTAAAGTTCGAGGCAAAAACCGTCAATATTTTACCCTTTGACCCAAAATGGCAGGCTTCCTGTGGGTTTTAGAGCATACCCACAATAGACTTTTTTTCATAACTTTAAAAAAGCTACCTAGGTAAAAAATTTCAGCTTTCTACGTGTTACGGTTTGGCCCAACTCACTCTAGTTGGCGCTGTTGAGCGGGTTTGCCACGCCCGCTTTCAATTACACTAAAATCATGCGATTTCTCACGGGGGACAATTTTGGGCAAAGTTTGGTGAGTTTTCATGCATGTTTAGGCCTCCAAAAAGCCGTTTCAAAAGTCCCAAGAATAAATAATAATAATAATTAAAGCCGCAAGCGGCGATGAGCGGCCCTCGCAGCCAAGCACCGCTGGGGTACGCGCACCGCCTGCCGCCAGCCACCACAGAAGCTGTCACGCATTTTCCCCGCCCGTCCACTGGGCGATTCACACGAACCCTTTCGGCAGCGCTCCCCCACGACTCACAAAAAATCTGGTGCAGATTGGTGGATGCAGCGAGGAGATACAGCCGTTGAATAATGATAATGCATTTGGCCACCGGGCCGGACCGCTGGGGTTGTAAAGAGATGACATGTTGGAACTATATAAATAAAATTGGATTGAATTAATTTGTCTTTATATAAAACACATGAGTTGCCTCTTGGCATGGCATGCACTAATATATATATATATATATATATATATATATATATATATATATATATATATATATATATATATATATATATATATATATATATATATATATATACATATACATACACACATTTGACCTAATAAAATACATTATTCATGTTTTTATTAGGTCAAATGCAATAATTCAATTCAATTTTATTTATATAGCGCCAAATCATGAAACATGTCATCTCAAGGCACTTTACAAAGTTACGTTCAATCATATTATACATATTGGGTCAGATTATACAGATTGGTCAAAAATGTTCCTATATAAGGAAACCAGTTGATACATATTGGGTCAGATTATACAGATTGGTCAAAAATGTTCCTATATAAGGAAACCGGTTGATTGCATCAAAGTCTCGACAAGCAGCATTCACTCCTGGAGAAGCGTAGAGCCACAGGGAGAGTCGTCTGCATTGTACATGGCTTTGCTGCAATCCCTCATACTGAGCAAGCATGAAGCGACAGTGGGAAGAAAAACTCCCCATTAACGGGAAGGAAAACCTCCAGCAGAACCGGGCTCAGTATGAACGGTCATCTGCCTCGACCGACTGGGGGTTACAGAAGACAGAGCAGAGACACAACAAGAGAGACAAAAGAAGCACAGAAGCACACATTGATCCAGTAATCTGTTCTACATTAGATGGTAATAGCGGGTAAGCCGTCTTCTTTGGATGATGTCACAGTTAACAGAACGCCAGACCAGGTGTACCTACTATGAAGATAAAAGAGAGAAACAGAAAATTAAAGCAGAAATGACAACACGTAATGCATAATTGAAGAACAGTAGAACTCTATAGAGTGAGAAAATTAGATCCTGACGTCCTCCAGTAGCCTAAGCCTATAGCAGTAAAACTATAAAAGGTAGCTCAGAGTAACATGAGCCACTCTAGTTATAAGCTTTGTCAAAAAGGAAGGTTTTAAGATTAGTCTTAAAAGTAGACAGGGTGTCTGCTTCACGGACCAAAACTGGGAATTGGTTCCACAGGAGAGGAGCCTGATAGCTAAAGGATCTGCCTCCCATTCTACTTTTAGAGACTCTAGGAACCACCAGCAGACCTGCAGTCTGAGAGCAAAGTGCTCTGTTAGGAACATACGGGGTAATCAGAGCTCTGATATATGATGGAGCTTGATTATTAAGGGCTTTATACGTTAGAAGAAGAATTTTAAATTCTATTTTTGATTTCACAGGAAGCCAATGAAGGGAAGCTAAAATTGGAGAAATATGATCCCGCTTGTTGATTTTCATCAGAACTCTTGCTGCAGCATTTTGGATCAGCTGAAGGCTTTGAACTGCAGTTTGTGGACTTCCTGATAGTAACGAATTGCAATAGTCCAGCCTTGAAGTAACAAATGCATGGACTAGTTTTTCAGCATCACTCCTGGACAGAATGTTTCTAATTTTGGCGATATTCCGGAGGTGAAAAAAGGAAACTCTGGAAACCTGTTTAATATGGGATTTAAATGACATGTCTTGGTCAAAAATAACACCAAGGTTTTTTACTTTATTACCAGAGGCCAAGTTAATGCCATCCAGATTAAGTGATTGGTTAAGAAGTTTATTTTTTGAGGACTCTGGCCCAAAGATTACAACTTCGGTCTTGTCAGAATTTAGATGCAGGAAATTTAAAGTCATCCAGCTTTTGATGTCATCAAGACATGACTGCAGTTGAAGTAATTGATTGGATTCATCAGGATTTATGGATAAATATAGCTGAGTGTCATCAGCATAACAGTGGAAATTAATCCCATGCTGTCTGATAATTTTGCCGATCGGAAGCATATATTTAGTAAAGAGAATTGGTCCAAGGACTGAACCCTGTGGTACTCCACAGGTGACCCTAGAGTTTAAGGAAGATTTATTATTAACATGAACAAACTGGAATCTGTCCGACAGATAAGATTTAAACCAGCCTAATGCTTTTCCCTTAATCCCTACAGTATGCTCAAGTCTTTGCAGGAGAATATTTTGATCAACTGTATCAAATGCAGTACTGAGATCTAACAGGACAAGTACAGACACAAGTCCATTATCTGAGGCCATGAGAATATCATTAGTGACCTTCACCAGAGCTGTTTCAGTGCTATGATGAGCTCTGAAGCCTGACTGAAACTCCTCAAGTAGGTCATTGCTTTGTAAATGTTCACAAAGTTGATTAGCAACTACTTTCTCAAGAATTTTAGATAAGAAAAGAAGATTAGATATAGGTCTGTAGTTTACTAGCTCATCTTGATCAAGAGAAGGTTTCTTAAGTAAAGGTTTAATAACAGCTACTTTAAAAACCTGTGGTACATATCCATTTACTAAGGATAGATTAATTATGTCTAAAATAGGACCACTGATCAAAGGGAATACCTCCTTAAACAACTTAGTTGGGATTGGGTCTAACACACAGGTAGAAGTTTTAGATGAAGCTAAGATTTTAGATAGCTCAGAAAGCTCTACTGCTTCTAAACAGTTCAAACACTGTGCAGGTTCTAAAGATTCCTCCAATGCTGCCTTACTTATAATAGATAATAGATATAATAGATTGTATTTTACGTATCAGGTACATAATACACACACACACATACGATATTATACGTAATATAATAACCATTATAACAATTTAAGAAACTAGTTATAATGGTTATATATCAAAAAAGAACATGGAACACAAAAAACATGGTCCATCATATGGGAAGGAGGGACCTGTTGGACTTTTCTATTGCATCCCCTGTCCCTTGATCCGATCAGCCATTTCGACACTGCCCTCTCCAAATCCTTCCTGGTGATCTGTCTGGTTAATGTGTTGTTCTTTAAAGCTCCTGCGGGAAACATATCTTATGGTCACTTTATATGTACCAACACAACTCTCAACTACAATTGTAAAGTCAACTATGTTAAGGTGAAATTTACCAACAAATGATCAGTTTTATATCAATTACCCAAGATTTAAATTGTAATTTTGGGTGAAGTATCCCTTTACATAATTGACTTTACAAACCTGCAAACGTCAGAATGAACTGGGAAAAAGCTAAGAAAAAAAGATCAAAATTCAAAGCTGACTGGCCAAGGCTGTCACATTTTTTTACTTCTTTCTAAAATCTGGCTTTATTAAATTGCCCATAAAAAATTAAAAACCAAGGAAAAATTACAAAATGTAATTTTTTTGATAAGAACAGCTGTTGACTGGAAGATCTGTGCAAGAAAATCTTGAAAACATTTCTTATATGATAACATTTCTGGAGCACCTGTTTTGAGGGGACATTTATGTCCTTAAGGTGAGGGTATTATTGACATTAGAAAATTAAATTCATAACATACATAAATTTCTCTCGACAGACACAAATATCCAAAAGTTACTATATTACAGTTATTATCCATTATGCACTTACCAAATATGACTTCAAACAGATTTAAAGTCCTGAATTCCTACTTTCCATTCCAGCCCACAAAGTTGTACTGCCTTGACAGGCCATAGTCCATGATGAAGAACATCATACGTCTTGTGGCCTCATCCACAGTCCTCCCACCAATGTCTGACACTGCTGTGACCTAAGGGGGAACAAAAACAGTTCAAAGCTAATTAATTTTTATATCTTACAGGAGTAAACACGATGCAAAGACAAACTCTGGGTCTAGATTATTTCCATTGTTGATTAATCTATTGATTATTTTAACAATTAATTGATTGGTTGCTATAATAATAAAATGTTACAAAATTTTGAAAAATGTCAGTGTTTCCCAAATCTCTTGTTCTGTCAACAAAACATGGAGATACTCAGTTTATTGCTTAAGACTTTTTATGACTCTGTGGTGGCCTCAGCCCTTCTCTACGCTGTCGTCTGCTGGGCTCCAGGCAGCGCAGAACGGGACCGAATGAGTCTGAATAAGCTGGTGAGGAAGGCCACTTCTGTCCTGGGCTGCACTCTGGACTCAGCGGAGGAAGTAGCTGAGAGGAGGGTGTTGTCCAAGTTCACATCCATCATGGACAACACCTTCCACCCCCTGCGCCAGACTGTAGAGCAGCTGAGCAGCTCCTTTAGTGGCAGACTTAGACACCCTGTCTGTAAAAAGGAGCGCTACCGCAAGTCATTCATTCCTGCTGCTATCAGAATATACAGTGCTGCACTGTAACTGTAACCAATGTGCAATAATCTAATTCACTGTGCGATAACCCGTGCAATAATCCTGAAAGAAGTGACTTCTGCTGCTATCAGTAACTGTAACCACAACTGTTATAACTTTGGGCAATAACTAATGTGCAATAATCTATTTAATACACTGTGCTATAACCTGTCCAATGATCCAAAGAACTTCTGCTGCTATCACCAGGTATATATGTCAGTACATGTGTATGTAGGCATATGTATGTGTCACAGGACAGGTTGCCCTGTGACTGGCAACCTGTCCAGGATGGACGAGCCCCCACCCCCCACGACCCCGTGTGACGCCGAGCTGCGTTTCCCCATCAGATACGGCTTGACGTCACACCTGTAGGGAAAAGCCGGTATAAATCGATGAAGGATGGGATGTTAATTTTTTAAAAAGTTTAATAAAATTGCTCAAAGTTTATCAGAAAAAAACATAACTTGCTTTTAAATATGGACATTTTTAATAAGCAAAATGTTAATGTATTTCGTAAAGTTATTGTTGAAGTTAATCTTGGCTGCAGTACTCTGTTTGGCAGATGTTTTGGGGTTGGAGTAAAATGAGTCCATAGATCCACAGACAGGAGGCTTGTTCAGTGGTTTCTAGTACGACTTGCTTCTGCAGTGTCGCTCAACTGCGTGTAAAAATAAAAAAAATTACTTCATAAAAGCTCTCTGAGAATAACCTCTGGCCTCACCCAGTTAGAACCCGCTCTCCAGTCCATGTTGTAGCTGCAGTTTTTTTTTTTACGTCGTTTCCTTAATAATCTGTACAAATCAAAATCCTTGTCATTTTATTAAGAGTGTCGTGGTGCGCAGCGGCTCATCAGGTGGAGCTGCTGCATATTGACTGATAGCCGCTCTGACTGCAGCTCTGCCTTCTTTTGTTCAGAAAAGCGCAGGTGAAATTATTTAATTTATTATTTAACTTTTTCCAAATCGGACCCTGTCAAATGCGGGACAAATGCGCGTCATGGTAAATTAGCCTTTACTCTTCGAATTTTAAATAAAGCGTTACAGCGAATATTGAGGAGGTCCCTGATTGGTTTATCAGCTAAGTTGCTGGAAGCCAGTGAATACACGCTGAAAGGTGACATGGCCACAGGTGGAAATAATTCATTAATTAACTGGAGCAGCGACAGTGTGTCTGTAGGCAGCTTACCGGGGGAAGTTGTTGTCAGATGGTCAATCCGCTCCACTTCCTGACTTGCTGGTTCGCATAAACCCAAAGAAAACCTTTGACCACCACTGCTTTCATTCATGCATCTGTGGCCAGTTTGAGATGTTCTTCCAAAAGTTATGATTGAACACCGATCATAACTTTTGGTCTACGTATACATCTCTGTGCTGGTAGCAAACGCAGAGCCATAGAGAGAAAGGCTCTGAGCCAGCGGAACCCGGATGTAAACAAGAGCCTTGCTCGTAAGCCTTAAGGCGCTAGCATTAGCGCTAATATTAGCGCCTTAAGGCACTAGAATTAGCCGCAGAACTGAGACTGCTCATCCCACCTCAAGTTGTGGTGGGGGATATTACACTACATGCATATATAATCCAAAAAGCCTTACCTGTTTGTCTGTTTCCCCTCCTAAATTCTCCAATGTGTGGTGCTAATGTTGTTAGCTGTGACATCACGGACTTCTTCCTCAGGCAAACGGACACGTTTCAGATTGTTGGAGTGCGCCCCCTGCTGTTGGGAAGTCTTCTTCTTCTCTTGATCTTTATGAACTTTCTCACAGTGTGTCATATACGTTCAACTGTCTGTTGTTCCTCACAATATTTACATATGCCAGTGTTATGCTTCCCTATTTTGAATAATGTACCATCTAATCCTGTGTGGGCAAATCTAAGTCTTGATATGAGATAAGATAAGATAGTCTTTATTGATCTCACATTGGAGAAATTCACGGCTCAATAGTGTGTGTGTATATATATATATATATATATATATATATATATATATATATATATATATATATATATATATATATACACATGCCTACATACACATGTACTGACATATATTCACTTGGTGAAAGCAGAAGAAGTTCTTCTGGATCCTTGCACAGGTTATAGCACAGTGTATTAAATAGATTATTGCACATTAGTTATTGCCCAAAGTCATAACAGTTGTGGTTATATAGAACAGATTACTGGATCACTGTGTGCTTCTGTGCTTTTTTTGTCTGTCTTGTTGTGTCTCTGCTCTGTCTTCTGTAACCCCCAGTCGGTCGAGGCAGATGACCGTTCATACTGAGCCCGGTTCTGCTGGAGGTTTGTCCTTCATGTTAATGAAGGAGGTTTTTTTCCCCTGTTGCTTCATGCTTGCTCAGTATGAGGGATTGTTGCAAAGCCATGGACAATGCAGACAACTCTCCCTGTGACTCTACGCTTCTTCAGGAGGAAATGCTGCTTGTCAAGACTTTTATGCAATCAACTGGTTCCCTTATATAGGATTAAAGATTCAAAGCTTCTTTCTTTTAAAGGCCAGCTAAAGATATTTTAAAGCTGCTTCCACTTTTGGACGAATGTGTATGAATGGTTTGGTAAAATATGTACCGTGACTTACAGATGACGCCCAAACATTTGGGTTTGCTGCCATCTAGTGTTGGAAATAATAAATGTTTTTTCCTTCAAAACACAATTCATGTTATAAATAATTGTCAAAAAAATATGGTTGGACGTAGCAAAAATGTTTTTGATAACTTTTGATCCTCTATGTGTGAGGAATTTTTTGGAGTAACTTTGAATGCCATAAGTGTAACGGTTTAGGAGTAGTTTATTCAAATGTAACACCCAAAAATATGGGAAAATGACATCTTTGATGAGAAATGAATGATTTCCTGTAGGAGGTAGCCCATTGCTTCAAGAGGCTTTTTTGTAGGGCCTATGAAGTTACATGCACTTACTGAGTTTCATAATTCTCAGACAAAGCATGGCTTGGGGCTTACTGATTTAATGCGTTTTTAATGGTTTTCCACAAACCTGATTTTTGCAATGCGACAGCTCAGGCAAATATGCATATTTCATAAAACCTTTGATAACTTTTAAAAGTCAATGTCTTAACTGCATGCTGAAAAAAATTGAAAGTAATAGGTTAAAATGCCTAGGACTAGTTCGTTAAAGTTTGAGGCAAAAACGGCCAATATTTTACCCTTTGACCCAAAATAGCAGACTTCCCTGTGGGTTTTAGAGCATACACCCAAGAGACTTTTTTTCATAATTTTAAAAAACCTACCTAGGTAAAAAATTTCAGCTTTCTACGTGTTACGGTTTGGCCCAACTCACTCTAGTTGGCGCTGTTGAGCAGGTTTGCCACGCCCGTTTTCAATTACACTAAAATCATGCGATTTCTCACGGGGGACAATTTTGGGCAAAGTTTGGTGAGTTTTCATGCATGTTTAGGCCTCCAAAAAGCCGTTTCAAAAGTCACAAGAATAAATAATAATAATAATTAAAGCCGCAAGCGGCGATGAGCGGCCCTCGCAGCCAAGCACCGCTGGGGTACGCGCACCTCCTGCCGCCAGCCACCGCAGAAGCTGTCACGCATTTTCCCCGCCCGTCCACTGGGCGATTCACACGAACCCTTTCGGCAGCGCTCCCCCACGACTCACAAAAAATCTGGTGCAGATTGGTGGATGCAGCGAGGAGATACAGCCGTTGAATAATGATAATGCATTTGGCCACCGGGCCGGACCGCTGGGGTTGTAAAGAGATGACATGTTGGAACTATATAAATAAAATTGGATTGAATTAATTTGTCTTTATATAAAACACATGAGTTGCCTCTTGGCATGGCATGCACTAATATATATATATATATATATATATATATATATATATATATATATATATATATATACATATACATACACACATTTGACCTAATAAAATACATTATTCATGTTTTTATTAGGTCAAATGCAATAATTCAATTCAATTTTATTTATATAGCGCCAAATCATGAAACATGTCATCTCAAGGCACTTTACAAAGTTACGTTCAATCATATTATACATATTGGGTCAGATTATACAGATTGGTCAAAAATGTTCCTATATAAGGAAACCAGTTGATACATATTGGGTCAGATTATACAGATTGGTCAAAAATGTTCCTATATAAGGAAACCGGTTGATTGCATCAAAGTCTCGACAAGCAGCATTCACTCCTGGAGAAGCGTAGAGCCACAGGGAGAGTCGTCTGCATTGTACATGGCTTTGCTGCAATCCCTCATACTGAGCAAGCATGAAGCGACAGTGGGAAGAAAAACTCCCCATTAACGGGAAGGAAAACCTCCAGCAGAACCGGGCTCAGTATGAACGGTCATCTGCCTCGACCGACTGGGGGTTACAGAAGACAGAGCAGAGACACAACAAGAGAGACAAAAAAAGCACAGAAGCACACATTGATCCAGTAATCTGTTCTACATTAGATGGTAATAGCGGGTAAGCCGTCTTCTTTGGATGATGTCACAGTTAACAGAACGCCAGACCAGGTGTACCTACTATGAAGATAAAAGAGAGAAACAGAAAATTAAAGCAGAAATGACAACACGTAATGCATAATTGAAGAACAGTAGAACTCTATAGAGTGAGAAAATTAGATCCTGACGTCCTCCAGTAGCCTAAGCCTATAGCAGTAAAACTATAAAAGGTAGCTCAGAGTAACATGAGCCACTCTAGTTATAAGCTTTGTCAAAAAGGAAGGTTTTAAGATTAGTCTTAAAAGTAGACAGGGTGTCTGCTTCACGGACCAAAACTGGGAATTGGTTCCACAGGAGAGGAGCCTGATAGCTAAAGGATCTGCCTCCCATTCTACTTTTAGAGACTCTAGGAACCACCAGCAGACCTGCAGTCTGAGAGCAAAGTGCTCTGTTAGGAACATACGGGGTAATCAGAGCTCTGATATATGATGGAGCTTGATTATTAAGGGCTTTATACGTTAGAAGAAGAATTTTAAATTCTATTTTTGATTTCACAGGAAGCCAATGAAGGGAAGCTAAAATTGGAGAAATATGATCCCGCTTGTTGATTTTCATCAGAACTCTTGCTGCAGCATTTTGGATCAGCTGAAGGCTTTGAACTGCAGTTTGTGGACTTCCTGATAGTAACGAATTGCAATAGTCCAGCCTTGAAGTAACAAATGCATGGACTAGTTTTTCAGCATCACTCCTGGACAGAATGTTTCTAATTTTGGCGATATTCCGGAGGTGAAAAAAGGAAACTCTGGAAACCTGTTTAATATGGGATTTAAATGACATGTCTTGGTCAAAAATAACACCAAGGTTTTTTACTTTATTACCAGAGGCCAAGTTAATGCCATCCAGATTAAGTGATTGGTTAAGAAGTTTATTTTTTGAGGACTCTGGCCCAAAGATTACAACTTCGGTCTTGTCAGAATTTAGATGCAGGAAATTTAAAGTCATCCAGCTTTTGATGTCATCAAGACATGACTGCAGTTGAAGTAATTGATTGGATTCATCAGGATTTATGGATAAATATAGCTGAGTGTCATCAGCATAACAGTGGAAATTAATCCCATGCTGTCTGATAATTTTGCCGATCGGAAGCATATATTTAGTAAAGAGAATTGGTCCAAGGACTGAACCCTGTGGTACTCCACAGGTGACCCTAGAGTTTAAGGAAGATTTATTATTAACATGAACAAACTGGAATCTGTCCGACAGATAAGATTTAAACCAGCCTAATGCTTTTCCCTTAATCCCTACAGTATGCTCAAGTCTTTGCAGGAGAATATTTTGATCAACTGTATCAAATGCAGTACTGAGATCTAACAGGACAAGTACAGACACAAGTCCATTATCTGAGGCCATGAGAATATCATTAGTGACCTTCACCAGAGCTGTTTCAGTGCTATGATGAGCTCTGAAGCCTGACTGAAACTCCTCAAGTAGGTCATTGCTTTGTAAATGTTCACAAAGTTGATTAGCAACTACTTTCTCAAGAATTTTAGATAAGAAAAGAAGATTAGATATAGGTCTGTAGTTTACTAGCTCATCTTGATCAAGACAAGGTTTCTTAAGTAAAGGTTTAATAACAGCTACTTTAAAAACCTGTGGTACATATCCATTTACTAAGGATAGATTAATCATGTCTAAAATAGGACCACTGATCAAAGGGAATACCTCCTTAAACAACTTAGTTGGGATTGGGTCTAACACACAGGTAGAAGTTTTAGATGAAGCTAAGATTTTAGATAGCTCAGAAAGCTCTACTGCTTCTAAACAGTTCAAACACTGTGCAGGTTCTAAAGATTCCTCCAATGCTGCCTTACTTATAATAGATAATAGATATAATAGATTGTATTTTACGTATCAGGTACATAATACACACACACATACGATATTATACGTAATATAATAACCATTATAACAATTTAAGAAACTAGTTATAATGGTTATATATCAAAAAAGAACATGGAACACAAAAAACATGGTCCATCATATGGGAAGGAGGGACCTGTTGGACCTTTCTATTGCATCCCCTGTCCCTTGATCCGATCAGCCATTTCGACACTGCCCTCTCCAAATCCTTCCTGGTGATCTGTCTGGTTAATGTGTTGTTCTTTAAAGCTCCTGCGGGAAACATATCTTATGGTCACTTTATATGTACCAACACAACTCTCAACTACAATTGTAAAGTCAACTATGTTAAGGTGAAATTTACCAACAAATGATCAGTTTTATATCAATTACCCAAGATTTAAATTGTAATTTTGGGTGAAGTATCCCTTTACATAATTGACTTTACAAACCTGCAAACGTCAGAATGAACTGGGAAAAAGCTAAGAAAAAAAGATCAAAATTCAAAGCTGACTGGCCAAGGCTGTCACATTTTTTTACTTCTTTCTAAAATCTGGCTTTATTAAATTGCCCATAAAAAAATTAAAAACCAAGGAAAAATTACAAAATGTAATTTTTTTGATAAGAACAGCTGTTGACTGGAAGATCTGTGCAAGAAAATCTTGAAAACATTTCTTATATGATAACATTTCTGGAGCACCTGTTTTGAGGGGACATTTATGTCCTTAAGGTGAGGGTATTATTGACATTAGAAAATTAAATTCATAACATACATAAATTTCCCTCGACAGACACAAATATCCTAAAGTTACTATATTACAGTTATTATCCATTATGCACTTACCAAATATGACTTCAAACAGATTTAAAGTCCTGAATTCCTACTTTCCATTCCAGCCCACAAAGTTGTACTGCCTTGACAGGCCATAGTCCATGATGAAGAACATCATACGTCTTGTGGCCTCATCCACAGTCCTCCCACCAATGTCTGACACTGCTGTGACCTAAGGGGGAACAAAAACAGTTCAAAGCTAATTAATTTTTATATCTTACAGGAGTAAACACGATGCAAAGACAAACTCTGGGTCTAGATTATTTCCATTGTTGATTAATCTATTGATTATTTTAACAATTAATTGATTGGTTGCTATAATAATAAAATGTTACAAAATTTTGAAAAATGTCAGTGTTTCCCAAATCTCTTGTTCTGTCAACAAAACATGGAGATACTCAGTTTATTGCTTATAACTTTTTATGACTCTGTGGTGGCCTCAGCCCTTCTCTACGCTGTCGTCTGCTGGGCTCCAGGCAGCGCAGAACGGGACCGAATGAGTCTGAATAAGCTGGTGAGGAAGGCCACTTCTGTCCTGGGCTGCACTCTGGACTCAGCGGAGGAAGTAGCTGAGAGGAGGGTGTTGTCCAAGTTCACATCCATCATGGACAACACCTTCCACCCCCTGCGCCAGACTGTAGAGCAGCTGAGCAGCTCCTTTAGTGGCAGACTTAGACACCCTGTCTGTAAAAAGGAGCGCTACCGCAAGTCATTCATTCCTGCTGCTATCAGAATATACAGTGCTGCACTGTAACTGTAACCAATGTGCAATAATCTAATTCACTGTGCGATAACCCGTGCAATAATCCTGAAAGAAGTGACTTCTGCTGCTATCAGTAACTGTAACCACAACTGTTATAACTTTGGGCAATAACTAATGTGCAATAATCTATTTAATACACTGTGCTATAACCTGTCCAATGATCCAAAGAACTTCTGCTGCTATCACCAGGTATATATGTCAGTACATGTGTATGTAGGCATATGTATGTGTCACAGGACAGGTTGCCCTGTGACTGGCAACCTGTCCAGGATGGACGAGCCCCCACCCCCCACGACCCCGTGTGACGCCGAGCTGCGTTTCCCCATCAGATACGGCTTGACGTCACACCTGTAGGGAAAAGCCGGTATAAATCGATGAAGGATGGGATGTTAATTTTTTAAAAAGTTTAATAAAATTGCTCAAAGTTTATCAGAAAAAAACATAACTTGCTTTTAAATATGGACATTTTTAATAAGCAAAATGTTAATGTATTTCGTAAAGTTATTGTTGAAGTTAATCTTGGCTGCAGTACTCTGTTTGGCAGATGTTTTGGGGTTGGAGTAAAATGAGTCCATAGATCCACAGACAGGAGGCTTGTTCAGTGGTTTCTAGTACGACTTGCTTCTGCAGTGTCGCTCAACTGCGTGTAAAAATAAAAAAAATTACTTCATAAAAGCTCTCTGAGAATAACCTCTGGCCTCACCCAGTTAGAACCCGCTCTCCAGTCCATGTTGTAGCTGCAGTTTTTTTTTTTACGTCGTTTCCTTAATAATCTGTACAAATCAAAATCCTTGTCATTTTATTAAGAGTGTCGTGGTGCGCAGCGGCTCATCAGGTGGAGCTGCTGCATATTGACTGATAGCCGCTCTGACTGCAGCTCTGCCTTCTTTTGTTCAGAAAAGCGCAGGTGAAATTATTTAATTTATTATTTAACTTTTTCCAAATCGGACCCTGTCAAATGCGGGACAAATGCGCGTCATGGTAAATTAGCCTTTACTCTTCGAATTTTAAATAAAGCGTTACAGCGAATATTGAGGAGGTCCCTGATTGGTTTATCAGCTAAGTTGCTGGAAGCCAGTGAATACACGCTGAAAGGTGACATGGCCACAGGTGGAAATAATTCATTAATTAACTGGAGCAGCGACAGTGTGTCTGTAGGCAGCTTACCGGGGGAAGTTGTTGTCAGATGGTCAATCCGCTCCACTTCCTGACTTGCTGGTTCGCATAAACCCAAAGAAAACCTTTGACCACCACTGCTTTCATTCATGCATCTGTGGCCAGTTTGAGATGTTCTTCCAAAAGTTATGATTGAACACCGATCATAACTTTTGGTCTACGTATACATCTCTGTGCTGGTAGCAAACGCAGAGCCATAGAGAGAAAGGCTCTGAGCCAGCGGAACCCGGATGTAAACAAGAGCCTTGCTCGTAAGCCTTAAGGCGCTAGCATTAGCGCTAATATTAGCGCCTTAAGGCACTAGAATTAGCCGCAGAACTGAGACTGCTCATCCCACCTCAAGTTGTGGTGGGGGATATTACACTACATGCATATATAATCCAAAAAGCCTTACCTGTTTGTCTGTTTCCCCTCCTAAATTCTCCAATGTGTGGTGCTAATGTTGTTAGCTGTGACATCACGGACTTCTTCCTCAGGCAAACGGACACGTTTCAGATTGTTGGAGTGCGCCCCCTGCTGTTGGGAAGTCTTCTTCTTCTCTTGATCTTTATGAACTTTCTCACAGTGTGTCATATACGTTCAACTGTCTGTTGTTCCTCACAATATTTACATATGCCAGTGTTATGCTTCCCTATTTTGAATAATGTACCATCTAATCCTGTGTGGGCAAATCTAAGTCTTGATATGAGATAAGATAAGATAGTCTTTATTGATCTCACATTGGAGAAATTCACGGCTCAATAGTGTGTGTGTATATATATATATATATATATATATATATATATATATATATATATATATATATATATATATATACACATGCCTACATACACATGTACTGACATATATTCACTTGGTGAAAGCAGAAGAAGTTCTTCTGGATCCTTGCACAGGTTATAGCACAGTGTATTAAATAGATTATTGCACATTAGTTATTGCCCAAAGTCATAACAGTTGTGGTTATATAGAACAGATTACTGGATCACTGTGTGCTTCTGTGCTTTTTTTGTCTGTCTTGTTGTGTCTCTGCTCTGTCTTCTGTAACCCCCAGTCGGTCGAGGCAGATGACCGTTCATACTGAGCCCGGTTCTGCTGGAGGTTTGTCCTTCATGTTAATGAAGGAGGTTTTTTTCCCCTGTTGCTTCATGCTTGCTCAGTATGAGGGATTGTTGCAAAGCCATGGACAATGCAGACAACTCTCCCTGTGACTCTACGCTTCTTCAGGAGGAAATGCTGCTTGTCAAGACTTTTATGCAATCAACTGGTTCCCTTATATAGGATTAAAGATTCAAAGCTTCTTTCTTTTAAAGGCCAGCTAAAGATATTTTAAAGCTGCTTCCACTTTTGGACGAATGTGTATGAATGGTTTGGTAAAATATGTACCGTGACTTACAGATGACGCCCAAACATTTGGGTTTGCTGCCATCTAGTGTTGGAAATAATAAATGTTTTTTCCTTCAAAACACAATTCATGTTATAAATAATTGTCAAAAAAATATGGTTGGACGTAGCAAAAATGTTTTTGATAACTTTTGATCCTCTATGTGTGAGGAATTTTTTGGAGTAACTTTGAATGCCATAAGTGTAACGGTTTAGGAGTAGTTTATTCAAATGTAACACCCAAAAATATGGGAAAATGACATCTTTGATGAGAAATGAATGATTTCCTGTAGGAGGTAGCCCATTGCTTCAAGAGGCTTTTTTGTAGGGCCTATGAAGTTACATGCACTTACTGAGTTTCATAATTCTCAGACAAAGCATGGCTTGGGGCTTACTGATTTAATGCGTTTTTAATGGTTTTCCACAAACCTGATTTTTGCAATGCGACAGCTCAGGCAAATATGCATATTTCATAAAACCTTTGATAACTTTTAAAAGTCAATGTCTTAACTGCATGCTGAAAAAAATTGAAAGTAATAGGTTAAAATGCCTAGGACTAGTTCGTTAAAGTTTGAGGCAAAAACGGCCAATATTTTACCCTTTGACCCAAAATAGCAGACTTCCCTGTGGGTTTTAGAGCATACACCCAAGAGACTTTTTTTCATAATTTTAAAAAACCTACCTAGGTAAAAAATTTCAGCTTTCTACGTGTTACGGTTTGGCCCAACTCACTCTAGTTGGCGCTGTTGAGCAGGTTTGCCACGCCCGTTTTCAATTACACTAAAATCATGCGATTTCTCACGGGGGACAATTTTGGGCAAAGTTTGGTGAGTTTTCATGCATGTTTAGGCCTCCAAAAAGCCGTTTCAAAAGTCACAAGAATAAATAATAATAATAATTAAAGCCGCAAGCGGCGATGAGCGGCCCTCGCAGCCAAGCACCGCTGGGGTACGCGCACCTCCTGCCGCCAGCCACCGCAGAAGCTGTCACGCATTTTCCCCGCCCGTCCACTGGGCGATTCACACGAACCCTTTCGGCAGCGCTCCCCCACGACTCACAAAAAATCTGGTGCAGATTGGTGGATGCAGCGAGGAGATACAGCCGTTGAATAATGATAATGCATTTGGCCACCGGGCCGGACCGCTGGGGTTGTAAAGAGATGACATGTTGGAACTATATAAATAAAATTGGATTGAATTAATTTGTCTTTATATAAAACACATGAGTTGCCTCTTGGCATGGCATGCACTAATATATATATATATATATATATATATATATATATATATATATATATATATATATATATACATATACATACACACATTTGACCTAATAAAATACATTATTCATGTTTTTATTAGGTCAAATGCAATAATTCAATTCAATTTTATTTATATAGCGCCAAATCATGAAACATGTCATCTCAAGGCACTTTACAAAGTTACGTTCAATCATATTATACATATTGGGTCAGATTATACAGATTGGTCAAAAATGTTCCTATATAAGGAAACCAGTTGATACATATTGGGTCAGATTATACAGATTGGTCAAAAATGTTCCTATATAAGGAAACCGGTTGATTGCATCAAAGTCTCGACAAGCAGCATTCACTCCTGGAGAAGCGTAGAGCCACAGGGAGAGTCGTCTGCATTGTACATGGCTTTGCTGCAATCCCTCATACTGAGCAAGCATGAAGCGACAGTGGGAAGAAAAACTCCCCATTAACGGGAAGGAAAACCTCCAGCAGAACCGGGCTCAGTATGAACGGTCATCTGCCTCGACCGACTGGGGGTTACAGAAGACAGAGCAGAGACACAACAAGAGAGACAAAAAAAGCACAGAAGCACACATTGATCCAGTAATCTGTTCTACATTAGATGGTAATAGCGGGTAAGCCGTCTTCTTTGGATGATGTCACAGTTAACAGAACGCCAGACCAGGTGTACCTACTATGAAGATAAAAGAGAGAAACAGAAAATTAAAGCAGAAATGACAACACGTAATGCATAATTGAAGAACAGTAGAACTCTATAGAGTGAGAAAATTAGATCCTGACGTCCTCCAGTAGCCTAAGCCTATAGCAGTAAAACTATAAAAGGTAGCTCAGAGTAACATGAGCCACTCTAGTTATAAGCTTTGTCAAAAAGGAAGGTTTTAAGATTAGTCTTAAAAGTAGACAGGGTGTCTGCTTCACGGACCAAAACTGGGAATTGGTTCCACAGGAGAGGAGCCTGATAGCTAAAGGATCTGCCTCCCATTCTACTTTTAGAGACTCTAGGAACCACCAGCAGACCTGCAGTCTGAGAGCAAAGTGCTCTGTTAGGAACATACGGGGTAATCAGAGCTCTGATATATGATGGAGCTTGATTATTAAGGGCTTTATACGTTAGAAGAAGAATTTTAAATTCTATTTTTGATTTCACAGGAAGCCAATGAAGGGAAGCTAAAATTGGAGAAATATGATCCCGCTTGTTGATTTTCATCAGAACTCTTGCTGCAGCATTTTGGATCAGCTGAAGGCTTTGAACTGCAGTTTGTGGACTTCCTGATAGTAACGAATTGCAATAGTCCAGCCTTGAAGTAACAAATGCATGGACTAGTTTTTCAGCATCACTCCTGGACAGAATGTTTCTAATTTTGGCGATATTCCGGAGGTGAAAAAAGGAAACTCTGGAAACCTGTTTAATATGGGATTTAAATGACATGTCTTGGTCAAAAATAACACCAAGGTTTTTTACTTTATTACCAGAGGCCAAGTTAATGCCATCCAGATTAAGTGATTGGTTAAGAAGTTTATTTTTTGAGGACTCTGGCCCAAAGATTACAACTTCGGTCTTGTCAGAATTTAGATGCAGGAAATTTAAAGTCATCCAGCTTTTGATGTCATGAAGACATGACTGCAGTTGAAGTAATTGATTGGATTCATCAGGATTTATGGATAAATATAGCTGAGTGTCATCAGCATAACAGTGGAAATTAATCCCATGCTGTCTGATAATTTTGCCGATCGGAAGCATATATTTAGTAAAGAGAATTGGTCCAAGGACTGAACCCTGTGGTACTCCACAGGTGACCCTAGAGTTTAAGGAAGATTTATTATTAACATGAACAAACTGGAATCTGTCCGACAGATAAGATTTAAACCAGCCTAATGCTTTTCCCTTAATCCCTACAGTATGCTCAAGTCTTTGCAGGAGAATATTTTGATCAACTGTATCAAATGCAGTACTGAGATCTAACAGGACAAGTACAGACACAAGTCCATTATCTGAGGCCATGAGAATATCATTAGTGACCTTCACCAGAGCTGTTTCAGTGCTATGATGAGCTCTGAAGCCTGACTGAAACTCCTCAAGTAGGTCATTGCTTTGTAAATGTTCACAAAGTTGATTAGCAACTACTTTCTCAAGAATTTTAGATAAGAAAAGAAGATTAGATATAGGTCTGTAGTTTACTAGCTCATCTTGATCAAGACAAGGTTTCTTAAGTAAAGGTTTAATAACAGCTACTTTAAAAACCTGTGGTACATATCCATTTACTAAGGATAGATTAATCATGTCTAAAATAGGACCACTGATCAAAGGGAATACCTCCTTAAACAACTTAGTTGGGATTGGGTCTAACACACAGGTAGAAGTTTTAGATGAAGCTAAGATTTTAGATAGCTCAGAAAGCTCTACTGCTTCTAAACAGTTCAAACACTGTGCAGGTTCTAAAGATTCCTCCAATGCTGCCTTACTTATAATAGATAATAGATATAATAGATTGTATTTTACGTATCAGGTACATAATACACACACACATACGATATTATACGTAATATAATAACCATTATAACAATTTAAGAAACTAGTTATAATGGTTATATATCAAAAAAGAACATGGAACACAAAAAACATGGTCCATCATATGGGAAGGAGGGACCTGTTGGACCTTTCTATTGCATCCCCTGTCCCTTGATCCGATCAGCCATTTCGACACTGCCCTCTCCAAATCCTTCCTGGTGATCTGTCTGGTTAATGTGTTGTTCTTTAAAGCTCCTGCGGGAAACATATCTTATGGTCACTTTATATGTACCAACACAACTCTCAACTACAATTGTAAAGTCAACTATGTTAAGGTGAAATTTACCAACAAATGATCAGTTTTATATCAATTACCCAAGATTTAAATTGTAATTTTGGGTGAAGTATCCCTTTACATAATTGACTTTACAAACCTGCAAACGTCAGAATGAACTGGGAAAAAGCTAAGAAAAAAAGATCAAAATTCAAAGCTGACTGGCCAAGGCTGTCACATTTTTTTACTTCTTTCTAAAATCTGGCTTTATTAAATTGCCCATAAAAAAATTAAAAACCAAGGAAAAATTACAAAATGTAATTTTTTTGATAAGAACAGCTGTTGACTGGAAGATCTGTGCAAGAAAATCTTGAAAACATTTCTTATATGATAACATTTCTGGAGCACCTGTTTTGAGGGGACATTTATGTCCTTAAGGTGAGGGTATTATTGACATTAGAAAATTAAATTCATAACATACATAAATTTCCCTCGACAGACACAAATATCCTAAAGTTACTATATTACAGTTATTATCCATTATGCACTTACCAAATATGACTTCAAACAGATTTAAAGTCCTGAATTCCTACTTTCCATTCCAGCCCACAAAGTTGTACTGCCTTGACAGGCCATAGTCCATGATGAAGAACATCATACGTCTTGTGGCCTCATCCACAGTCCTCCCACCAATGTCTGACACTGCTGTGACCTAAGGGGGAACAAAAACAGTTCAAAGCTAATTAATTTTTATATCTTACAGGAGTAAACACGATGCAAAGACAAACTCTGGGTCTAGATTATTTCCATTGTTGATTAATCTATTGATTATTTTAACAATTAATTGATTGGTTGCTATAATAATAAAATGTTACAAAATTTTGAAAAATGTCAGTGTTTCCCAAATCTCTTGTTCTGTCAACAAAACATGGAGATACTCAGTTTATTGCTTATAACTTTTTATGACTCTGTGGTGGCCTCAGCCCTTCTCTACGCTGTCGTCTGCTGGGCTCCAGGCAGCGCAGAACGGGACCGAATGAGTCTGAATAAGCTGGTGAGGAAGGCCACTTCTGTCCTGGGCTGCACTCTGGACTCAGCGGAGGAAGTAGCTGAGAGGAGGGTGTTGTCCAAGTTCACATCCATCATGGACAACACCTTCCACCCCCTGCGCCAGACTGTAGAGCAGCTGAGCAGCTCCTTTAGTGGCAGACTTAGACACCCTGTCTGTAAAAAGGAGCGCTACCGCAAGTCATTCATTCCTGCTGCTATCAGAATATACAGTGCTGCACTGTAACTGTAACCAATGTGCAATAATCTAATTCACTGTGCGATAACCCGTGCAATAATCCTGAAAGAAGTGACTTCTGCTGCTATCAGTAACTGTAACCACAACTGTTATAACTTTGGGCAATAACTAATGTGCAATAATCTATTTAATACACTGTGCTATAACCTGTCCAATGATCCAAAGAACTTCTGCTGCTATCACCAGGTATATATGTCAGTACATGTGTATGTAGGCATATGTATGTGTCACAGGACAGGTTGCCCTGTGACTGGCAACCTGTCCAGGATGGACGAGCCCCCACCCCCCACGACCCCGTGTGACGCCGAGCTGCGTTTCCCCATCAGATACGGCTTGACGTCACACCTGTAGGGAAAAGCCGGTATAAATCGATGAAGGATGGGATGTTAATTTTTTAAAAAGTTTAATAAAATTGCTCAAAGTTTATCAGAAAAAAACATAACTTGCTTTTAAATATGGACATTTTTAATAAGCAAAATGTTAATGTATTTCGTAAAGTTATTGTTGAAGTTAATCTTGGCTGCAGTACTCTGTTTGGCAGATGTTTTGGGGTTGGAGTAAAATGAGTCCATAGATCCACAGACAGGAGGCTTGTTCAGTGGTTTCTAGTACGACTTGCTTCTGCAGTGTCGCTCAACTGCGTGTAAAAATAAAAAAAATTACTTCATAAAAGCTCTCTGAGAATAACCTCTGGCCTCACCCAGTTAGAACCCGCTCTCCAGTCCATGTTGTAGCTGCAGTTTTTTTTTTTACGTCGTTTCCTTAATAATCTGTACAAATCAAAATCCTTGTCATTTTATTAAGAGTGTCGTGGTGCGCAGCGGCTCATCAGGTGGAGCAGCTGCATATTGACTGATAGCCGCTCTGACTGCAGCTCTGCCTTCTTTTGTTCAGAAAAGCGCAGGTGAAATTATTTAATTTATTATTTAACTTTTTCCAAATCGGACCCTGTCAAATGCGGGACAAATGCGCGTCATGGTAAATTAGCCTTTACTCTTCGAATTTTAAATAAAGCGTTACAGCGAATATTGAGGAGGTCCCTGATTGGTTTATCAGCTAAGTTGCTGGAAGCCAGTGAATACACGCTGAAAGGTGACATGGCCACAGGTGGAAATAATTCATTAATTAACTGGAGCAGCGACAGTGTGTCTGTCGACAGAAACGCTTACCGAGGGAAGTTGTTGTCAGATGGTCAATCCGCTCCACTTCCTGACTTGCTGGTTCGCATAAACCCAAAGAAAACCTTTGACCACCACTGCTTTCATTCATGCATCTGTGGCCAGTTTGAGATGTTCTTCCAAAAGTTATGATTGAACACCGATCATAACTTTTGGTCTACGTATACATCTCTGTGCTGGTAGCAAACGCAGAGCCATAGAGAGAAAGGCTCTGAGCCAGCGGAACCCGGATGTAAACAAGAGCCTTGCTCGTTAGCCTTAAGGCGCTAGCATTAGCGCTAATATTAGCGCCTTAAGGCACTAGAATTAGCCGCAGAACTGAGACTGCTCATCCCACCTCAAGTTGTGGTGGGGGATATTACACTACATGCATATATAATCCAAAAAGCCTTACCTGTTTGTCTGTTTCCCCTCCTAAATTCTCCAATGTGTGGTGCTAATGTTGTTAGCTGTGACATCACGGACTTCTTCCTCAGGCAAACGGACACGTTTCAGATTGTTGGAGTGCGCCCCCTGCTGTTGGGAAGTCTTCTTCTTCTCTTGATCTTTATGAACTTTCTCACAGTGTGTCATATACGTTCAACTGTCTGTTGTTCCTCACAATATTTACATATGCCAGTGTTATGCTTCCCTATTTTGAATAATGTACCATCTAATCCTGTGTGGGCAAATCTAAGTCTTGATATGAGATAAGATAAGATAGTCTTTATTGATCTCACATTGGAGAAATTCACTTGTCGGCTCAATAGTGTGTGTGTGTATATATATATATATATATATATATATATATATATATATATATATATATATATATATATATATATATATATACACATGCCTACATACACATGTACTGACATATATTCACTTGGTGAAAGCAGAAGAAGTTCTTCTGGATCCTTGCACAGGTTATAGCACAGTGTATTAAATAGATTATTGCACATTAGTTATTGCCCAAAGTCATAACAGTTGTGGTTATATAGAACAGATTACTGGATCACTGTGTGCTTCTGTGCTTTTTTTGTCTGTCTTGTTGTGTCTCTGCTCTGTCTTCTGTAACCCCCAGTCGGTCGAGGCAGATGACCGTTCATACTGAGCCCGGTTCTGCTGGAGGTTTGTCCTTCATGTTAATGAAGGAGGTTTTTTTCCCCTGTTGCTTCATGCTTGCTCAGTATGAGGGATTGTTGCAAAGCCATGGACAATGCAGACAACTCTCCCTGTGACTCTACGCTTCTTCAGGAGGAAATGCTGCTTGTCAAGACTTTTATGCAATCAACTGGTTCCCTTATATAGGATTAAAGAATCAAAGCTTCTTTCTTTTAAAGGCCAGCTAAAGATATTTTAAAGCTGCTTCCACTTTTGGACGAATGTGTATGAATGGTTTGGTAAAATATGTACCGTGACTTACAGATGACGCCCAAACATTTGGGTTTGCTGCCATCTAGTGTTGGAAATAATAAATGTTTTTTCCTTCAAAACACAATTCATGTTATAAATAATTGTCAAAAAAATATGGTTGGACGTAGCAAAAATGTTTTTGATAACTTTTGATCCTCTATGTGTGAGGAATTTTTTGGAGTAACTTTGAATGCCATAAGTGTAACGGTTTAGGAGTAGTTTATTCAAATGTAACACCCAAAAATATGGGAAAATGACATCTTTGATGAGAAATGAATGATTTCCTGTAGGAGGTAGCCCATTGCTTCAAGAGGCTTTTTTGTAGGGCCTATGAAGTTACATGCACTTACTGAGTTTCATAATTCTCAGACAAAGCATGGCTTGGGGCTTACTGATTTAATGCGTTTTTAATGGTTTTCCACAAACCTGATTTTTGCAATGCGACAGCTCAGGCAAATATGCATATTTCATAAAACCTTTGATAACTTTTAAAAGTCAATGTCTTAACTGCATGCTGAAAAAAATTGAAAGTAATAGGTTAAAATGCCTAGGACTAGTTCGTTAAAGTTTGAGGCAAAAACGGCCAATATTTTACCCTTTGACCCAAAATAGCAGACTTCCTGTGGGTTTTAGAGCATACACCCAAGAGACTTTTTTTCATAATTTTAAAAAACCTACCTAGGTAAAAAATTTCAGCTTTCTACGTGTTACGGTTTGGCCCAACTCACTCTAGTTGGCGCTGTTGAGCAGGTTTGCCACGCCCGTTTTCAATTACACTAAAATCATGCGATTTCTCACGGGGGACAATTTTGGGCAAAGTTTGGTGAGTTTTCATGCATGTTTAGGCCTCCAAAAAGCCGTTTCAAAAGTCACAAGAATAAATAATAATAATAATAATAATAATAATAATAATAATAAAATCTGCAGTTACAATAGGCCTTCGCAGCGCTTAGCTGCTCGGGCCTAATAATAATAATAATAATAATAAAATCTGCAGTTACAATAGGCCTTCGCAGCGCTTAGCTGCTCGGGCCTAATAATAATAATAATAATAAAATCTGCAGTTACAATAGGCCTTCGCAGCGCTTAGCTGCTCGGGCCTAATTAAAGCCGCAAGCGGCGATGAGCGGCCCTCGCAGCCAAGCACCGCTGGGGTACGCGCACCTCCTGCCGCCAGCCACCGCAGAAGCTGTCACGCATTTTCCCCGCCCGTCCACTGGGCGATTCACACGAACCCTTTCGGCAGCGCTCCCCCACGACTCACAAAAAATCTGGTGCAGATTGGTGGATGCAGCGAGGAGATACAGCCGTTGAATAATGATAATGCATTTGGCCACCGGGCCGGACCGCTGGGGTTGTAAAGAGATGACATGTTGGAACTATATAAATAAAATTGGATTGAATTAATTTGTCTTTATATAAAACACATGAGTTGCCTCTTGGCATGGCATGCACTATATATATATATATATATATATATATATATATATATATATATATATATATATATATATATATACATATACATACACACATTTGACCTAATAAAATACATTATTCATGTTTTTATTAGGTCAAATGCAATAATTCAATTCAATTTTATTTATATAGCGCCAAATCATGAAACATGTCATCTCAAGGCACTTTACAAAGTTACGTTCAATCATATTATACATATTGGGTCAGATTATACAGATTGGTCAAAAATGTTCCTATATAAGGAAACCAGTTGATACATATTGGGTCAGATTATACAGATTGGTCAAAAATGTTCCTATATAAGGAAACCGGTTGATTGCATCAAAGTCTCGACAAGCAGCATTCACTCCTGGAGAAGCGTAGAGCCACAGGGAGAGTCGTCTGCATTGTACATGGCTTTGCTGCAATCCCTCATACTGAGCAAGCATGAAGCGACAGTGGGAAGAAAAACTCCCCATTAACGGGAAGGAAAACCTCCAGCAGAACCGGGCTCAGTATGAACGGTCATCTGCCTCGACCGACTGGGGGTTACAGAAGACAGAGCAGAGACACAACAAGAGAGACAAAAAAAGCACAGAAGCACACATTGATCCAGTAATCTGTTCTACATTAGATGGTAGTAACGGGTGAGCCGTCTTCTTTGGATGATGTCACAGTTAACAGAACGCCAGACCAGGTGTACCTACTATGAAGATAAAAGAGAGAAACAGAAAATTAAAGCAGAAATGACAACACGTAATGCATAATTGAAGAACAGTAGAACTCTATAGAGTGAGAAAATTAGATCCTGACGTCCTCCAGTAGCCTAAGCCTATAGCAGTAAAACTATAAAAGGTAGCTCAGAGTAACATGAGCCACTCTAGTTATAAGCTTTGTCAAAAAGGAAGGTTTTAAGATTAGTCTTAAAAGTAGACAGGGTGTCTGCTTCACGGACCAAAACTGGGAATTGGTTCCACAGGAGAGGAGCCTGATAGCTAAAGGATCTGCCTCCCATTCTACTTTTAGAGACTCTAGGAACCACCAGCAGACCTTCAGTCTGAGAGCAAAGTGCTCTGTTAGGAACATACGGGGTAATCAGAGCTCTGATATATGATGGAGCTTGATTATTAAGGGCTTTATACGTTAGAAGAAGAATTTTAAATTCTATTTTTGATTTCACAGGAAGCCAATGAAGGGAAGCTAAAATTGGAGAAATATGATCCCGCTTGTTGATTTTCATCAGAACTCTTGCTGCAGCATTTTGGATCAGCTGAAGGCTTTGAACTGCAGTTTGTGGACTTCCTGATAGTAACGAATTGCAATAGTCCAGCCTTGAAGTAACAAATGCATGGACTAGTTTTTCAGCATCACTCCTGGACAGAATGTTTCTAATTTTGGCGATATTCCGGAGGTGAAAAAAGGAAACTCTGGAAACCTGTTTAATATGGGATTTAAATGACATGTCTTGGTCAAAAATAACACCAAGGTTTTTTACTTTATTACCAGAGGCCAAGTTAATGCCATCCAGATTAAGTGATTGGTTAAGAAGTTTATTTTTTGAGGACTCTGGCCCAAAGATTAGAACTTCGGTCTTGTCAGAATTTAGATGCAGGAAATTTAAAGTCATCCAGCTTTTGATGTCATCAAGACATGACTGCAGTTGAAGTAATTGATTGGATTCATCAGGATTTATGGATAAATATAGCTGAGTGTCATCAGCATAACAGTGGAAATTAATCCCATGCTGTCTGATAATTTTGCCGATCGGAAGCATATATTTAGTAAAGAGAATTGGTCCAAGGACTGAACCCTGTGGTACTCCACAGGTGACCCTAGAGTTTAAGGAAGATTTATTATTAACATGAACAAACTGGAATCTGTCCGACAGATAAGATTTAAACCAGCCTAATGCTTTTCCCTTAATCCCTACAGTATGCTCAAGTCTTTGCAGGAGAATATTTTGATCAACTGTATCAAATGCAGTACTGAGATCTAACAGGACAAGTACAGACACAAGTCCATTATCTGAGGCCATGAGAATATCATTAGTGACCTTCACCAGAGCTGTTTCAGTGCTATGATGAGCTCTGAAGCCTGACTGAAACTCCTCAAGTAGGTCATTGCTTTGTAAATGTTCACAAAGTTGATTAGCAACTACTTTCTCAAGAATTTTAGATAAGAAAAGAAGATTAGATATAGGTCTGTAGTTTACTAGCTCATCTTGATCAAGAGAAGGTTTCTTAAGTAAAGGTTTAATAACAGCTACTTTAAAAACCTGTGGTACATATCCATTTACTAAGGATAGATTAATCATGTCTAAAATAGGACCACTGATCAAAGGGAATACCTCCTTAAACAACTTAGTTGGGATTGGGTCTAACACACAGGTAGAAGTTTTAGATGAAGCTAAGATTTTAGATAGCTCAGAAAGCTCTACTGCTTCTAAACAGTTCAAACACTGTGCAGGTTCTAAAGATTCCTCCAATGCTGCCTTACTTATAATAGATAATAGATATAATAGATTGTATTTTACGTATCAGGTACATAATACACACACACACACATACGATATTATACGTAATATAATAACCATTATAACAATTTAAGAAACTAGTTATAATGGTTATATATCAAAAAAGAACATGGAACACAAAAAACATGGTCCATCATACGGGAAGGAGGGACCTGTTGGACCTTTCTATTGCATCCCCTGTCCCTTGATCCGATCAGCCATTTCGACACTGCCCTCTCCAAATCCTTCCTGGTGATCTGTCTGGTTAATGTGTTGTTCTTTAAAGCTCCTGCGGGAAACATATCTTATGGTCACTTTATATGTACCAACACAACTCTCAACTACAATTGTAAAGTCAACTATGTTAAGGTGAAATTTACCAACAAATGATCAGTTTTATATCAATTACCCAAGATTTAAATTGTAATTTTGGGTGAAGTATCCCTTTACATAATTGACTTTACAAACCTGCAAACGTCAGAATGAACTGGGAAAAAGCTAAGAAAAAAAGATCAAAATTCAAAGCTGACTGGCCAAGGCTGTCACATTTTTTTACTTCTTTCTAAAATCTGGCTTTATTAAATTGCCCATAAAAAAATTAAAAACCAAGGAAAAATTACAAAATGTAATTTTTTTGATAAGAACAGCTGTTGACTGGAAGATCTGTGCAAGAAAATCTTGAAAACATTTCTTATATGATAACATTTCTGGAGCACCTGTTTTGAGGGGACATTTATGTCCTTAAGGTGAGGGTATTATTGACCTTAGAAAATCAAATTCATAACATACATAAATTTCCCTCGACAGACACAAATATCCTAAAGTTACTATATTACAGTTATTATCCATTATGCACTTACCAAATATGACTTCAAACAGATTTAAAGTCCTGAATTCCTACTTTCCATTCCAGCCCACAAAGTTGTACTGCCTTGACAGGCCATAGTCCATGATGAAGAACATCATACGTCTTGTGGCCTCATCCACAGTCCTCCCACCAATGTCTGACACTGCTGTGACCTAAGGGGGAACAAAAACAGTTCAAAGCTAATTAATTTTTATATCTTACAGGAGTAAACACGATGCAAAGACAAACTCTGGGTCTAGATTATTTCCATTGTTGATTAATCTATTGATTATTTTAACAATTAATTGATTGGTTGCTATAATAATAAAATGTTACAAAATTTTGAAAAATGTCAGTGTTTCCCAAATCTCTTGTTCTGTCAACAAAACATGGAGATACTCAGTTTATTGCTTAAGACTTTTTATGACTCTGTGGTGGCCTCAGCCCTTCTCTACGCTGTCGTCTGCTGGGCTCCAGGCAGCGCAGAACGGGACCGAATGAGTCTGAATAAGCTGGTGAGGAAGGCCACTTCTGTCCTGGGCTGCACTCTGGACTCAGCGGAGGAAGTAGCTGAGAGGAGGGTGTTGTCCAAGTTCACATCCATCATGGACAACACCTTCCACCCCCTGCGCCAGACTGTAGAGCAGCTGAGCAGCTCCTTTAGTGGCAGACTTAGACACCCTGTCTGTAAAAAGGAGCGCTACCGCAAGTCATTCATTCCTGCTGCTATCAGAATATACAGTGCTGCACTGTAACTGTAACCAATGTGCAATAATCTAATTCACTGTGCGATAACCCATGCAATAATCCTGAAAGAAGTGACTTCTGCTGCTATCAGTAACTGTAACCACAACTGTTATAACTTTGGGCAATAACTAATGTGCAATAATCTATTTAATACACTGTGCTATAACCTGTCCAATGATCCAAAGAACTTCTGCTGCTATCACCAGGTATATATGTCAGTACATGTGTATGTAGGCATATGTATGTGTCACAGGACAGGTTGCCCTGTGACTGGCAACCTGTCCAGGATGGACGAGCCCCCACCCCCCACGACCCCGTGTGACGCCGAGCTGCGTTTCCCCATCAGATACGGCTTGACGTCACACCTGTAGGGAAAAGCCGGTATAAATCGATGAAGGATGGGATGTTAATTTTTTAAAAAGTTTAATAAAATTGCTCAAAGTTTATCAGAAAAAAACATAACTTGCTTTTAAATATGGACATTTTTAATAAGCAAAATGTTAATGTATTTCGTAAAGTTATTGTTGAAGTTAATCTTGGCTGCAGTACTCTGTTTGGCAGATGTTTTGGGGTTGGAGTAAAATGAGTCCATAGATCCACAGACAGGAGGCTTGTTCAGTGGTTTCTAGTACGACTTGCTTCTGCAGTGTCGCTCAACTGCGTGTAAAAATAAAAAAAATTACTTCATAAAAGCTCTCTGAGAATAACCTCTGGCCTCACCCAGTTAGAACCCGCTCTCCAGTCCATGTTGTAGCTGCAGTTTTTTTTTTTACGTCGTTTCCTTAATAATCTGTACAAATCAAAATCCTTGTCATTTTATTAAGAGTGTCGTGGTGCGCAGCGGCTCATCAGGTGGAGCTGCTGCATATTGACTGATAGCCGCTCTGACTGCAGCTCTGCCTTCTTTTGTTCAGAAAAGCGCAGGTGAAATTATTTAATTTATTATTTAACTTTTTCCAAATCGGACCCTGTCAAATGCGGGACAAATGCGCGTCATGGTAAATTAGCCTTTACTCTTCGAATTTTAAATAAAGCGTTACAGCGAATATTGAGGAGGTCCCTGATTGGTTTATCAGCTAAATTGCTGGAAGCCAGTGAATACACGCTGAAAGGTGACATGGCCACAGGTGGAAATAATTCATTAATTAACTGGAGCAGCGACAGTGTGTCTGTAGGCAGCTTACCGGGGGAAGTTGTTGTCAGATGGTCAATCCGCTCCACTTCCTGACTTGCTGGTTCGCATAAACCCAAAGAAAACCTTTGACCACCACTGCTTTCATTCATGCATCTGTGGCCAGTTTGAGATGTTCTTCCAAAAGTTATGATTGAACACCGATCATAACTTTTGGTCTACGTATACATCTCTGTGCTGGTAGCAAACGCAGATCCATAGAGAGAAAGGCTCTGAGCCAGCGGAACCCGGATGTAAACAAGAGCCTTGCTCGTTAGCCTTAAGGCGCTAGCATTAGCGCTAATATTAGCGCCTTAAGGCACTAGAATTAGCCGCAGAACTGAGACTGCTCATCCCACCTCAAGTTGTGGTGGGGGATATTACACTACATGCATATATAATCCAAAAAGCCTTACCTGTTTGTCTGTTTCCCCTCCTAAATTCTCCAATGTGTGGTGCTAATGTTGTTAGCTGTGACATCACGGACTTCTTCCTCAGGCAAACGGACACGTTTCAGATTGTTGGAGTGCGCCCCCTGCTGTTGGGAAGTCTTCTTCTTCTCTTGATCTTTATGAACTTTCTCACAGTGTGTCATATACGTTCAACTGTCTGTTGTTCCTCACAATATTTACATATGCCAGTGTTATGCTTCCCTATTTTGAATAATGTACCATCTAATCCTGTGTGGGCAAATCTAAGTCTTGATATGAGATAAGATAAGATAGTCTTTATTGATCTCACATTGGAGAAATTCACTTGTCGGCTCAATAGTGTGTGTGTGTATATATATATATATATATATATATATATATATATATATATATATATATATACACATGCCTACATACACATGTACTGACATATATTCACTTGGTGAAAGCAGAAGAAGTTCTTCTGGATCCTTGCACAGGTTATAGCACAGTGTATTAAATAGATTATTGCACATTAGTTATTGCCCAAAGTCATAACAGTTGTGCTTATATAGAACAGATTACTGGATCACTGTGTGCTTCTGTGCTTTTTTTGTCTGTCTTGTTGTGTCTCTGCTCTGTCTTCTGTAACCCCCAGTCGGTCGAGGCAGATGACCGTTCATACTGAGCCCGGTTCTGCTGGAGGTTTGTCCTTCATGTTAATGAAGGAGGTTTTTTTCCCCTGTTGCTTCATGCTTGCTCAGTATGAGGGATTGTTGCAAAGCCATGGACAATGCAGACAACTCTCCCTGTGACTCTACGCTTCTTCAGGAGGAAATGCTGCTTGTCAAGACTTTTATGCAATCAACTGGTTCCCTTATATAGGATTAAAGAATCAAAGCTTCTTTCTTTTAAAGGCCAGCTAAAGATATTTTAAAGCTGCTTCCACTTTTGGACGAATGTGTATGAATGGTTTGGTAAAATATGTACCGTGACTTACAGATGACGCCCAAACATTTGGGTTTGCTGCCATCTAGTGTTGGAAATAATAAATGTTTTTTCCTTCAAAACACAATTCATGTTATAAATAATTGTCAAAAAAATATGGTTGGACGTAGCGAAAATGTTTTTGATAACTTTTGATCCTCTATGTTTGAGGAATTTTTTGGAGTAACTTTGAATGCCATAAGTGTAACGGTTTAGGAGTAGTTTATTCAAATGTAACACCCAAAAATATGGGAAAATGACATCTTTGATGAGAAATGAATGATTTCCTGTAGGAGGTAGCCCATTGCTTCAAGAGGCTTTTTTGTAGGGCCTATGAAGTTACATGCACTTACTGAGTTTCATAATTCTCAGACAAAGCATGGCTTGGGGCTTACTGATTTAATGCGTTTTTAATGGTTTTCCACAAACCTGATTTTTGCAATGCGACAGCTCAGGCAAATATGCATATTTCATAAAACCTTTGATAACTTTTAAAAGTCAATGTCTTAACTGCATGCTGAAAAAAATTGAAAGTAATAGGTTAAAATGCCTAGGACTAGTTCGTTAAAGTTTGAGGCAAAAACGGCCAATATTTTACCCTTTGACCCAAAATAGCAGACTTCCTGTGGGTTTTAGAGCATACACCCAAGAGACTTTTTTTCATAATTTTAAAAAACCTACCTAGGTAAAAAATTTCAGCTTTCTACGTGTTACGGTTTTGCCCAACTCACTCTAGTTGGCGCTGTTGAGCAGGTTTGCCACGCCCGTTTTCAATTACACTAAAATCATGCGATTTCTCACGGGGGACAATTTTGGGCAAAGTTTGGTGAGTTTTCATGCATGTTTAGGCCTCCAAAAAGCCGTTTCAAAAGTCACAAGAATAAATAATAATAATAATTAAAGCCGCAAGCGGCGATGAGCGGCCCTCGCAGCCAAGCACCGCTGGGGTACGCGCACCTCCTGCCGCCAGCCACCGCAGAAGCTGTCACGCATTTTCCCCGCCCGTCCACTGGGCGATTCACACGAACCCTTTCGGCAGCGCTCCCCCACGACTCACAAAAAATCTGGTGCAGATTGGTGGATGCAGCGAGGAGATACAGCCGTTGAATAATGATAATGCATTTGGCCACCGGGCCGGACCGCTGGGGTTGTAAAGAGATGACATGTTGGAACTATATAAATAAAATTGGATTGAATTAATTTGTCTTTATATAAAACACATGAGTTGCCTCTTGGCATGGCATGCACTAATATATATATATATATATATATATATATATATATATATATATATATATATATACATATACATACACACATTTGACCTAATAAAATACATTATTCATGTTTTTATTAGGTCAAATGCAATAATTCAATTCAATTTTATTTATATAGCGCCAAATCATGAAACATGTCATCTCAAGGCACTTTACAAAGTTACGTTCAATCATATTATACATATTGGGTCAGATTATACAGATTGGTCAAAAATGTTCCTATATAAGGAAACCAGTTGATACATATTGGGTCAGATTATACAGATTGGTCAAAAATGTTCCTATATAAGGAAACCGGTTGATTGCATCAAAGTCTCGACAAGCAGCATTCACTCCTGGAGAAGCGTAGAGCCACAGGGAGAGTCGTCTGCATTGTACATGGCTTTGCTGCAATCCCTCATACTGAGCAAGCATGAAGCGACAGTGGGAAGAAAAACTCCCCATTAACGGGAAGGAAAACCTCCAGCAGAACCGGGCTCAGTATGAACGGTCATCTGCCTCGACCGACTGGGGGTTACAGAAGACAGAGCAGAGACACAACAAGAGAGACAAAAAAAGCACAGAAGCACACATTGATCCAGTAATCTGTTCTACATTAGATGGTAGTAACGGGTGAGCCGTCTTCTTTGGATGATGTCACAGTTAACAGAACGCCAGACCAGGTGTACCTACTATGAAGATAAAAGAGAGAAACAGAAAATTAAAGCAGAAATGACAACACGTAATGCATAATTGAAGAACAGTAGAACTCTATAGAGTGAGAAAATTAGATCCTGACGTCCTCCAGTAGCCTAAGCCTATAGCAGTAAAACTATAAAAGGTAGCTCAGAGTAACATGAGCCACTCTAGTTATAAGCTTTGTCAAAAAGGAAGGTTTTAAGATTAGTCTTAAAAGTAGACAGGGTGTCTGCTTCACGGACCAAAACTGGGAATTGGTTCCACAGGAGAGGAGCCTGATAGCTAAAGGATCTGCCTCCCATTCTACTTTTAGAGACTCTAGGAACCACCAGCAGACCTGCAGTCTGAGAGCAAAGTGCTCTGTTAGGAACATACGGGGTAATCAGAGCTCTGATATATGATGGAGCTTGATTATTAAGGGCTTTATACGTTAGAAGAAGAATTTTAAATTCTATTTTTGATTTCACAGGAAGCCAATGAAGGGAAGCTAAAATTGGAGAAATATGATCCCGCTTGTTGATTTTCATCAGAACTCTTGCTGCAGCATTTTGGATCAGCTGAAGGCTTTGAACTGCAGTTTGTGGACTTCCTGATAGTAACGAATTGCAATAGTCCAGCCTTGAAGTAACAAATGCATGGACTAGTTTTTCAGCATCACTCCTGGACAGAATGTTTCTAATTTTGGCGATATTCCGGAGGTGAAAAAAGGAAACTCTGGAAACCTGTTTAATATGGGATTTAAATGACATGTCTTGGTCAAAAATAACACCAAGGTTTTTTACTTTATTACCAGAGGCCAAGTTAATGCCATCCAGATTAAGTGATTGGTTAAGAAGTTTATTTTTTGAGGACTCTGGCCCAAAGATTACAACTTCGGTCTTGTCAGAATTTAGATGCAGGAAATTTAAAGTCATCCAGCTTTTGATGTCATCAAGACATGACTGCAGTTGAAGTAATTGATTGGATTCATCAGGATTTATGGATAAATATAGCTGAGTGTCATCAGCATAACAGTGGAAATTAATCCCATGCTGTCTGATAATTTTGCCGATCGGAAGCATATATTTAGTAAAGAGAATTGGTCCAAGGACTGAACCCTGTGGTACTCCACAGGTGACCCTAGAGTTTAAGGAAGATTTATTATTAACATGAACAAACTGGAATCTGTCCGACAGATAAGATTTAAACCAGCCTAATGCTTTTCCCTTAATCCCTACAGTATGCTCAAGTCTTTGCAGGAGAATATTTTGATCAACTGTATCAAATGCAGTACTGAGATCTAACAGGACAAGTACAGACACAAGTCCATTATCTGAGGCCATGAGAATATCATTAGTGACCTTCACCAGAGCTGTTTCAGTGCTATGATGAGCTCTGAAGCCTGACTGAAACTCCTCAAGTAGGTCATTGCTTTGTAAATGTTCACAAAGTTGATTAGCAACTACTTTCTCAAGAATTTTAGATAAGAAAAGAAGATTAGATATAGGTCTGTAGTTTACTAGCTCATCTTGATCAAGAGAAGGTTTCTTAAGTAAAGGTTTAATAACAGCTACTTTAAAAACCTGTGGTACATATCCATTTACTAAGGATAGATTAATCATGTCTAAAATAGGACCACTGATCAAAGGGAATACCTCCTTAAACAACTTAGTTGGGATTGGGTCTAACACACAGGTAGAAGTTTTAGATGAAGCTAAGATTTTAGATAGCTCAGAAAGCTCTACTGCTTCTAAACAGTTCAAACACTGTGCAGGTTCTAAAGATTCCTCCAATGCTGCCTTACTTATAATAGATAATAGATATAATAGATTGTATTTTACGTATCAGGTACATAATACACACACACACACATACGATATTATACGTAATATAATAACCATTATAACAATTTAAGAAACTAGTTATAATGGTTATATATCAAAAAAGAACATGGAACACAAAAAACATGGTCCATCATATGGGAAGGAGGGACCTGTTGGACCTTTCTATTGCATCCCCTGTCCCTTGATCCGATCAGCCATTTCGACACTGCCCTCTCCAAATCCTTCCTGGTGATCTGTCTGGTTAATGTGTTGTTCTTTAAAGCTCCTGCGGGAAACATATCTTATGGTCACTTTATATGTACCAACACAACTCTCAACTACAATTGTAAAGTCAACTATGTTAAGGTGAAATTTACCAACAAATGATCAGTTTTATATCAATTACCCAAGATTTAAATTGTAATTTTGGGTGAAGTATCCCTTTACATAATTGACTTTACAAACCTGCAAACGTCAGAATGAACTGGGAAAAAGCTAAGAAAAAAAGATCAAAATTCAAAGCTGACTGGCCAAGGCTGTCACATTTTTTTACTTCTTTCTAAAATCTGGCTTTATTAAATTGCCCATAAAAAAATTAAAAACCAAGGAAAAATTACAAAATGTAATTTTTTTGATAAGAACAGCTGTTGACTGGAAGATCTGTGCAAGAAAATCTTGAAAACATTTCTTATATGATAACATTTCTGGAGCACCTGTTTTGAGGGGACATTTATGTCCTTAAGGTGAGGGTATTATTGACATTAGAAAATTAAATTCATAACATACATAAATTTCCCTCGACAGACACAAATATCCAAAAGTTACTATATTACAGTTATTATCCATTATGCACTTACCAAATATGACTTCAAACAGATTTAAAGTCCTGAATTCCTACTTTCCATTCCAGCCCACAAAGTTGTACTGCCTTGACAGGCCATAGTCCATGATGAAGAACATCATACGTCTTGTGGCCTCATCCACAGTCCTCCCACCAATGTCTGACACTGCTGTGACCTAAGGGGGAACAAAAACAGTTCAAAGCTAATTAATTTTTATATCTTACAGGAGTAAACACGATGCAAAGACAAACTCTGGGTCTAGATTATTTCCATTGTTGATTAATCTATTGATTATTTTAACAATTAATTGATTGGTTGCTATAATAATAAAATGTTACAAAATTTTGAAAAATGTCAGTGTTTCCCAAATCTCTTGTTCTGTCAACAAAACATGGAGATACTCAGTTTATTGCTTAAGACTTTTTATGACTCTGTGGTGGCCTCAGCCCTTCTCTACGCTGTCGTCTGCTGGGCTCCAGGCAGCGCAGAACGGGACCGAATGAGTCTGAATAAGCTGGTGAGGAAGGCCACTTCTGTCCTGGGCTGCACTCTGGACTCAGCGGAGGAAGTAGCTGAGAGGAGGGTGTTATCCAAGTTCACATCCATCATGGACAACACCTTCCACCCCCTGCGCCAGACTGTAGAGCAGCTGAGCAGCTCCTTTAGTGGCAGACTTAGACACCCTGTCTGTAAAAAGGAGCGCTACCGCAAGTCATTCATTCCTGCTGCTATCAGAATATACAGTGCTGCACTGTAACTGTAACCAATGTGCAATAATCTAATTCACTGTGCGATAACCCGTGCAATAATCCTGAAAGAAGTGACTTCTGCTGCTATCAGTAACTGTAACCACAACTGTTATAACTTTGGGCAATAACTAATGTGCAATAATCTATTTAATACACTGTGCTATAACCTGTCCAATGATCCAAAGAACTTCTGCTGCTATCACCAGGTATATATGTCAGTACATGTGTATGTAGGCATATGTATGTGTCACAGGACAGGTTGCCCTGTGACTGGCAACCTGTCCAGGATGGACGAGCCCCCACCCCCCACGACCCCGTGTGACGCCGAGCTGCGTTTCCCCATCAGATACGGCTTGACGTCACACCTGTAGGGAAAAGCCGGTATAAATCGATGAAGGATGGGATGTTAATTTTTTAAAAAGTTTAATAAAATTGCTCAAAGTTTATCAGAAAAAAACATAACTTGCTTTTAAATATGGACATTTTTAATAAGCAAAATGTTAATGTATTTCGTAAAGTTATTGTTGAAGTTAATCTTGGCTGCAGTACTCTGTTTGGCAGATGTTTTGGGGTTGGAGTAAAATGAGTCCATAGATCCACAGACAGGAGGCTTGTTCAGTGGTTTCTAGTACGACTTGCTTCTGCAGTGTCGCTCAACTGCGTGTAAAAATAAAAAAAATTACTTCATAAAAGCTCTCTGAGAATAACCTCTGGCCTCACCCAGTTAGAACCCGCTCTCCAGTCCATGTTGTAGCTGCAGTTTTTTTTTTTACGTCGTTTCCTTAATAATCTGTACAAATCAAAATCCTTGTCATTTTATTAAGAGTGTCGTGGTGCGCAGCGGCTCATCAGGTGGAGCTGCTGCATATTGACTGATAGCCGCTCTGACTGCAGCTCTGCCTTCTTTTGTTCAGAAAAGCGCAGGTGAAATTATTTAATTTATTATTTAACTTTTTCCAAATCGGACCCTGTCAAATGCGGGACAAATGCGCGTCATGGTAAATTAGCCTTTACTCTTCGAATTTTAAATAAAGCGTTACAGCGAATATTGAGGAGGTCCCTGATTGGTTTATCAGCTAAGTTGCTGGAAGCCAGTGAATACACGCTGAAAGGTGACATGGCCACAGGTGGAAATAATTCATTAATTAACTGGAGCAGCGACAGTGTGTCTGTAGGCAGCTTACCGGGGGAAGTTGTTGTCAGATGGTCAATCCGCTCCACTTCCTGACTTGCTGGTTCGCATAAACCCAAAGAAAACCTTTGACCACCACTGCTTTCATTCATGCATCTGTGGCCAGTTTGAGATGTTCTTCCAAAAGTTATGATTGAACACCGATCATAACTTTTGGTCTACGTATACATCTCTGTGCTGGTAGCAAACGCAGAGCCATAGAGAGAAAGGCTCTGAGCCAGCGGAACCCGGATGTAAACAAGAGCCTTGCTCGTTAGCCTTAAGGCGCTAGCATTAGCGCTAATATTAGCGCCTTAAGGCACTAGAATTAGCCGCAGAACTGAGACTGCTCATCCCACCTCAAGTTGTGGTGGGGGATATTACACTACATGCATATATAATCCAAAAAGCCTTACCTGTTTGTCTGTTTCCCCTCCTAAATTCTCCAATGTGTGGTGCTAATGTTGTTAGCTGTGACATCACGGACTTCTTCCTCAGGCAAACGGACACGTTTCAGATTGTTGGAGTGCGCCCCCTGCTGTTGGGAAGTCTTCTTCTTCTCTTGATCTTTATGAACTTTTCTCACAGTGTGTCATATACGTTCAACTGTCTGTTGTTCCTCACAATATTTACATATGCCAGTGTTATGCTTCCCTATTTTGAATAATGTACCATCTAATCCTGTGTGGGCAAATCTAAGTCTTGATATGAGATAAGATAAGATAGTCTTTATTGATCTCACATTGGAGAAATTCACTTGTCGGCTCAATAGTGTGTGTGTGTATATATATATATATATATATATATATATATATATATATATACACATGCCTACATACACATGTACTGACATATATTCACTTGGTGAAAGCAGAAGAAGTTCTTCTGGATCCTTGCACAGGTTATAGCACAGTGTATTAAATAGATTATTGCACATTAGTTATTGCCCAAAGTTATAACAGTTGTGGTTATATAGAACAGATTACTGGATCACTGTGTGCTTCTGTGCTTTTTTTGTCTGTCTTGTTGTGTCTCTGCTCTGTCTTCTGTAACCCCCAGTCGGTCGAGGCAGATGACCGTTCATACTGAGCCCGGTTCTGCTGGAGGTTTGTCCTTCATGTTAATGAAGGAGGTTTTTTTCCCCTGTTGCTTCATGCTTGCTCAGTATGAGGGATTGTTGCAAAGCCATGGACAATGCAGACAACTCTCCCTGTGACTCTACGCTTCTTCAGGAGGAAATGCTGCTTGTCAAGACTTTTATGCAATCAACTGGTTCCCTTATATAGGATTAAAGAATCAAAGCTTCTTTCTTTTAAAGGCCAGCTAAAGATATTTTAAAGCTGCTTCCACTTTTGGACGAATGTGTATGAATGGTTTGGTAAAATATGTACCGTGACTTACAGATGACGCCCAAACATTTGGGTTTGCTGCCATCTAGTGTTGGAAATAATAAATGTTTTTTCCTTCAAAACACAATTCATGTTATAAATAATTGTCAAAAAAATATGGTTGGACGTAGCAAAAATGTTTTTGATAACTTTTGATCCTCTATGTGTGAGGAATTTTTTGGAGTAACTTTGAATGCCATAAGTGTAACGGTTTAGGAGTAGTTTATTCAAATGTAACACCCAAAAATATGGGAAAATGACATCTTTGATGAGAAATGAATGATTTCCTGTAGGAGGTAGCCCATTGCTTCAAGAGGCTTTTTTGTAGGGCCTATGAAGTTACATGCACTTACTGAGTTTCATAATTCTCAGACAAAGCATGGCTTGGGGCTTACTGATTTAATGCGTTTTTAATGGTTTTCCACAAACCTGATTTTTGCAATGCGACAGCTCAGGCAAATATGCATATTTCATAAAACCTTTGATAACTTTTAAAAGTCAATGTCTTAACTGCATGCTGAAAAAAATTGAAAGTAATAGGTTAAAATGCCTAGGACTAGTTCGTTAAAGTTTGAGGCAAAAACGGCCAATATTTTACCCTTTGACCCAAAATAGCAGACTTCCTGTGGGTTTTAGAGCATACACCCAAGAGACTTTTTTTCATAATTTTAAAAAACCTACCTAGGTAAAAAATTTCAGTTTTCTACGTGTTACGGTTTGGCCCAACTCACTTTAGTTGGCGCTGTTGAGCAGGTTTGCCACGCCCGTTTTCAATTACACTAAAATCATGCGATTTCTCACGGGGGACAATTTTGGGCAAAGTTTGGTGAGTTTTCATGCATGTTTAGGCCTCCAAAAAGCCGTTTCAAAAGTCACAAGAATAAATAATAATAATAATAATTAAAGCCGCAAGCGGCGATGAGCGGCCCTCGCAGCCAAGCACCGCTGGGGTACGCGCACCGCCTGCCGCCAGCCACCGCAGAAGCTGTCACGCATTTTCCCCGCCCGTCCACCGGGCGATTCACACGAACCCTTTCGGCAGCGCTCCCCCACGACTCACAAAAAATCTGGTGCAGATTGGTCGATGCAGCGAGGAGATACAGCCATTGAATAATGATAATGCATTTGGCCACCGGGCCGGACCGCTGGGGTTGTAAAGAGATGACATGTTGGAACTATATAAATAAAATTGGATTGAATTCATTTGTCTTTATATAAAACACATGAGTTGCCTCTTGGCATGACATGCACTATATATATATATATATATATATATATATATATATATATATATATATACACACATTTGACCTAATAAAATACATTATTCATGTTTTTATTAGGTCAAATGCAATAATTCAATTCAATTCAATTTTATTTATATAGCGCCAATTCATGAAACATGTCATCTCAAGGCACTTTAAAAAGTTACGTTCAATCATATTATACAGATTGGTCAAAAATGTTCCTATATAAGGAAACCGGTTGATACATATTGGGTCAGATTATACAGATTGGTCAAAAATGTTCCAATATAAGGAAACCGGTTGATTGCATCAAAGTCTCGACAAGCAGCATTCACTCGTGGAGAAGCGTAGAGCCACAGGGAGAGTCGTCTGCATTGTACATGGCTTTGCTGCAATCCCTCATACTGAGCAAGCATGAAGCGACAGTGGGAAGAAAAACTCCCCATTAACGGGAAGGAAAACCTCCAGCAGAACCGGGCTCAGTATGAACGGTCATCTGCCTCAAGCGACTGGGGGTTACAGAAGACAGAGCAGAGACACAACAAGACAGACAAAAAAAGCACAGAAGCACACAGTGATCCAGTAATCTGTTCTATATAACCACAACTGTTCTAACTTTGGGCAATAACTAATGTGCAATAATCTATTTAATACACTGTGCTATAACCTGTGCAAGGATCCAGAAGAACTTCTTCTGCTTTCACCAAGTGAATATATGTTACAGAAGACAGAGCAGAGACACAACAAGAGAGACAAAAAAAGCACAGAAGCACACATTGATCCAGTAATCTGTTCTACATTAGATGGTAATAGCGGGTGAGCCGTCTTCTTTGGATGATGTCACAGTTAACAGAACGCCAGACCAGGTGTACCTACTATGAAGATAAAAGAGAGAGAACAGAAAGTTAAAGCAGAAATGACAACACGTAATGCATAATTGAAGAACAGTAGAACTCTATAGAGTGAGAAAATTAGATCCTGACGTCCTCCAGTAGCCTAAGCCTATAGCAGTAAAACTATAAAGGTAGCTCAGAGTAACATGAGCCACTCTAGTTATAAGCTTTGTCAAAAAGGAAAGTGTTAAGATTAGTCTTAAAAGTAGACAGGGTGTCTGCTTCACGGACCAAAACTGGGAGTTGGTTCCACAGAAGAGGAGCCTGATAGCTAAAGGATCTGCCTCCCATTCTACTTTTAGAGACTCTAGGAACCACCAGCAGACCTGCAGTCTGAGAGTGAAGTGCTCTGTTAGGAACATACGGGGTAATCCGAGCTCTGATATATGATGGAGCTTGATTATTAAGGGCTTTATACGTTAGAAGAATTTTAAATTCTATTCTGGATTTAACAGGAAGCCAATTAAGGGAAGCTAAAATTGGAGAAATATCATCCCTCCTGTTGATTTTCATCAGAACTCTTGCTGCAGCATTTTGGATCAGCTGAAGACTTTGAAAAGATCATGAAAGAGGAGGTGAAGATAACATTAAAATTCAAAAAGAAAGATGAAAATATTGCTCTGAGCCAAAAAATTGTTTCTAAGGAAACAAAAAAGAAAATAGGGGAAGTTGAAATGGCTAAAACGCTGAGAGATGGAAGCTTGTTAAATGTTTGTAAATTGGAAGAACAAAAAAGGAAAGCAATGAGTGTTGAGAGTATTGGAAATAAAAGAGTGGAAAGTAAAAGAGCGTTGGGAGAAAAGAAAGGATCCCGAGGAGTTATTTATGGAATTCCAGTTAATGAAGATCTAGAGAAATTAAAACATAAAATCATGTTAAAGTCAAGGATATAGAGAGAATGCAGAAAACAGTTAATAATGAGCGAGTTGACAGCTTATCTGTGCTTCTGGAATTTTCTACTCCAGAAGTTCCAGATAGAGTCAAAGTGGGTTTCTTGTGTTATTCAGTTAGGCCTTATGTTCCACCTCCACTTCGGTGTTTCAAGTGTCAGAGGTATGGTCACATTTGCTGCAGTGTGCAGGGGCAAACAGAGCTGTTTAAAATGTGGAGGGGACCACAATATACAAGAATATGGTAAAAATGTTCAGGATAAATGCTGTAATTGTGGTGGGGAACATAGGGCAACATATGGAGGGTGTGAAAGATTATGTAACTGGTAATTTAGTAGAGCAGATTGGGAGAAATATAAGGAAATAAGTGAAGATAAAATTAAGGAAATTGACATGAATCTTGGTATTGATTCATTAAACAAAATCTTTTGTAGTTCAATCATAGAAGCTGTTCAACAGTCAGTTCCAAAGAAAGGAGGGATACATAAAAAGAAGATAATTCCATGGTGGACAATAGAATGTGACCAGGCTATTAAATCCCGAAATAAAGCTTTTAAAATTCTATAAGGAAATCAGAATTTTCAAAATTTAATTGAATACAAGAAGATGCAAGCTATAGTAAAAAGAGTTATAAGAAATACAAAAAGAGAATATTGGAGAAATTATTGTAATTCATTAGGAAGAGAAACAGATATAGGGAAAGTATGGAAAATGATTAAACGAATGAATGGTATTAAAAGGGATTATAGTTATCCAGTTTTAGTTAGTGATAGAACAACGGCAGGTATTAATGAAGAAAAAGCAACAATGTTGTCACAAACATTTGTACAAATACATAGTTCCAATAATATTAGTGAAGAGTAGAAAACGGATAGAGCTATAACTTTATTGGAATTGGAATCTATTGTGGTTCCAATTCCAAAAACAGGTAAAGATAGCTCAAAACCAGAAAATTATAGACCTATTGCTTCAACATCATGTTTAAGTAAAATTATGGAGAAAATGGTAATTGAAAGATTAATTTATTTTGTTGAATCAAAAGGGTACTTATCAAATTATCAAAGCGGTTTCAGAAGAGGAAGGAATACTATGGATCCAATTGTGTGTTTACAACATGAGGTACTAACAGCAAAAGTTAATAAAGAAAGTGTTTTGGCAGTGTTCTTAGATATAGAAAAGGCTTATGATATGATGTGGAAAGAGGGATTATTGATCAAGTTGAGGAAAATGTGAATTTGTGGAAGAATTTATCATTGGGTAGAGAACTTTTTAACAATACAATTCAATTTTATTTATATAACGCCAATTCATAAACATGTCATCTCGAGGCACTTTACAAAGTCAAAATCAATCATATTATACAGATTGGTCAAAAATTTCCTATATAAGGAAACCAGTTGATTGCATCAAAGTCCCAACAAGCAGCATTCACTCCTGGAGAAGCGCAGTGCTACAGGGAGAGTCGTCTGCATTGTCCATGGCTTTGCAGCAATCCCTCATACTGAGCAAGCATGAAGCGTCAGTGGAAAGAAAAACCACCCATTAGCAGGAAGGAAAAACCTCCAGCAGAACCGGGCTCAGTATGAACAGTCATCTGCCTCGACCGACTGGGGGTTACAGAAGACAGAGCAGAGACACAACAAGACAGACAAAAAAGCACAGAAGCACACATTGATCCAGTGATCTGTTATACATTAGATGGTAATAGTGGTGATCTGTCTTCCCTGGATGATGTCACAGTTAACAGAACGTCAGACTAGGTGTACCTACTATGAAGAAAAAAGAGAGAGAGCAAAAAGTTACAAGCTGAAATGACAACAGTCATTTCAATGTAATGCAACGCAAAACTGGAGAGCAGTAGACTGGAGAACAGTAGAAATCAGTAGAGTGAGAGAAATAGGCCCTGATGTCCTCCAGCAGCCTAAGCCTATAGCAGCATAACTACAGATGTAGCTCAGGGTAACATGAGCCACTCTAACTATAAACTTAAATTCTATTCTTGATTTAACAGGAAGCCAATGAAGGGAAGCTAAAATTGGAGAAATATGATCCCTCTTGTTGATTTTCATCAGAACTCTTGCTGCAGCATTTTGGATCAGCTGAAGACTTCGAACTGCATTTTGTGGACTTCCTGATAGTAAAGAATTACAATAGTCCAGCCTTGAAGTAACAAATGCATGGACTAGTTTTTCAGCATCACCCCTGGACAGAATGTTTCTAATTTTGGCGATATTCCTGAGGTGAAAAAAAGGAAACTCTGGAAACCTGTTTAATATTGGCTTTAAATGACATGTCTTGGTCGAAGACAACACCAAGATTTTTAACTTTATTTCCAGAGGCCAGAATGGATAATACAGGTAAGAGTTGGTAAGAGTCTTTCAGGGAGAAATTAAAAAGAACCACACAAGGCAGTATTATCAGTCCTTTATTATTTTCAGTTATGATAAATGATGCACTTAAAGAAATAGAAAATTAATTGGGTTGTTCATTGTTTGCTGATGACGGAGCTATTTGGAAACGTAGAAGGAATGTTAAATTTATTGTAGGGAAAGTCCAAAAAGCAATTCATAAGATTGAACAATGGTCTTACAAATGGAGTTTTAAATTTTCGGTAGATAAAACAAAAGTATTGCTTTTTACTCAGAAAAGAAATCAAGAAGTACAACTGAAGTTATATAATCAAGATTGTACTGTTCTCTCTATGTGTTTTACTCTTGCGTGAACACAGATAAACAGCCAGCCAAACTCCTTATTCAAGAGCCAGGAAGTGAGCGGCTTGCTCCTTTATTAT